>JAMKCH010043605.1:0-43981 GCA_023653785.1 Ophioderma brevispina | reverse complement strand
CCCTACAGCAGGTTGTCGTTGAGTATCCTGTCCAAGTAACAACACTTGCCGTTGAGGATCATGTCCAAAATATCGAAGAACCGCTGCAGCAAGGACAACATGACGCATGTTTTCGTTCAGCAGTCCTAATCAACACTTACCTAAACGACTGCAGCAGGGTTGCATGGGGTTCTCCATGAGGTCTTGTCCCTCTATGCCCACAGCAAGGACTTCCCGGTGAACATGCTCGTAACGTCCGAAGACAACCATCGTGCTCGGCACGTAATCGCCCTGTTTATCAAACCAAGGTCCAGAGATTGTTGACCAGCAGGAATCACAAGGTACCTTCCATCCACATACCACGTGGTTGCTGATCAACAGTAAGCCCTTCTATTTCCACAGTAGTAAATAGTTTTTTTTTCGCGTTTTTTTCCTCGACCCTTTATGGTTCACATTTCATACCATTTTTTCTCGTCACTTTATCATGTTCCGAAGGGTCGTTTTTTCGAAAGTTTGTGTTCCGAAGGTAATGGATTAATGTACTGGTTGGTTGTAGATATATAGCTTCCTCGTTTTCTGTAACTTTAGCAACCACAGTAGATCTCCACGTTTTTGCCGTTTCTTTCTGAGTTTACTATTCCAGAAAATGTTAATGAAAATTCTATTTAGCTGTGTCCTTCAATAGACACAAACAATTTTTCCAAGATTTGTTTTTGTATTTTTGTACATGACTGCAAGGCTTGTATTTATTGAAACAAGGTTCTTTTATTTAATCTGTTTTAGACTAATGTAGATTGTTCCGGACGTTACAAGGGTTAACGGAAATTTAAGATGAACTTTTCCCAGTTATTATTTGAGCATTTTACCATGGTCGCAGTGTCAGAGTTATATTTGAATTGTTGTATTCCTAAACGTTTGTGCTATACACCGATTAGTTTAGAGGGTCTTCAGAATTCCTTTCATTAGACACGTTAACGTCCGAAAATGTTAACCAGGAAAAGGCTAATCTCCAAATATCTTTTTACCGGCCTCTTTTTCCAAACCAAATTTTGCTGGCTTGCTTCAAAAGTGACACGTGAATTCTTATACCTGTCTGTGTTCATTCAAAGAATAATATTTTGTTGGAGTTTTCTAACTTTTTGACATTAGCTTTTTCAGTTTGAAAAAAATCGTGAACAATTTACGCAGTAAAGCCTGCACTTCACATATCCAAGCAAACGGAAAGACGCTTTTCATTAAGCTATATCCATAATATGGGTAACCTAAGTCTGATAAGAAATCAACACATTTCTCTGATGCAGTGGGCTTCATACAAGAATTGGCTCAAAGTACGCATTTTGAGGACATTAAAAAAAACAGAGGCAGTAATTATTTTAATAGTAATAGCAAAACACCGTTGCCTGAATGTTGCCCCATTAAGAGTGCCAACTTTCAAATATTTCATCTCAAACTTGAAATCATTTGGTTTCGAGATAACCGGAAATTTGAAGTTTAATGAATGGAAAATTTGACTGCAATTCGGAAAATTAACTGTTCATGTACTGATTTTTCTTTTAAGTACCCACCCCCACCCCATTTCCTTGGAAAAAGTTAGCGGAATAGAATTATAATGACACCTTAACACCTTTTAGTTCAGATAAGTACATTTATGTTGTCAGGGTGACACGTTTAGGGTGTCAGAATCACACCTTTAGGATTCAGAATGACCCGTTTAGGGTGGCAGGCCAGAATGACACCTTTGGGGTCTCATTGTCAGACCCCAAATGGTCCATTCTGGCTTGACACCCTAAAGTTTTTCCAAAGGTGTCATTTCCTCCTGCTCGATATTGATACCTAAAGGTGTTCAGCTAGCGTCATCCTGAACCCTAAAGGATGTTCATCCGACATCCTAAAGGTGTCTAAAGGTGTCATCTGACACCTCACCGTTGTCAATTGACACCGTTACTGCTCATCTAATAGACCACCTTTTGCTTTTTAGTGTAGCTCGTCCTTAACCGCAAAACGTTAAAGAAGTAGTTCAGGCCTCATGCATCCCTCCTCACACGTTCAATATGTTCATGTATTCGATCTAGCGAACTTAGATTGCCTTGAGAGAATGACTTGTCTTCCTTCTGCGCATTGATAATCCTTGCAGGTGTTCCCCCGGCACGTACAAGGCGTCTCGGATTTTACCTGCCATGTCGAAGGGATGCGTGCGCTGAACGCACTAAGACACTCACCTTCGCAACACAGGTCGGTTAAGTGAATCGCTTTCTATGGCCTGTTGTGAGATAAAAAAAAAAACAACCTTATCTCCAGGTAAGAGAGCCCGGGCCCTATATAGAGAGATGACTTTCAGTAATTTCAAAAATTCCACACGGCCTTGTTCTATAATGTTGTCTAGCAGTAAACATAACTACCGTATGGGTGTTTGATGTTTTTAGTTTTTACTAATATTTCTGTCACGCTCTGTTACACCATTATCAGAATATACCTCACACGTGGTCTTCATTGTCGCAAGCATGTGTATATGTTTGAAGTTACTTAAGTCCTCACATTTATGTACTTTCCCAAATTTTCACCATAGTCAATCTGAATTAGCAGATAGTAAATTGGTGATTGATTGCGAATTTCTTCAATATTATTAAATAATGATTGCATTATACGCAATCTTGAATTACAACATAATTTTAAAAAGGAAAATTATAAAATACAAACGGTAATACGGATTTCCAAAGGAGACTCCGAATGCGATAAATTACACTTTGAAAAGGCAGTATGACAAAATAAATTAATCAGATATAGACTGTATCCCGTCGCGGCTCTGTCTTTTCTTTTGGTTTAGAGCGCACTTGGTTTACAAAGATAATGCTAAACTAAAAACCGGAGGACTTTTCAGCTTACCGTCCCAAGATGGACAGTCCTCTTTTCTTCTTTCATTTTCTCCCCCTATTCTCTTTCCTGTCAACCAACTTGTCCAAGAACGTGAATTGCACAGGGCTCCTTGAGACTTAACACTAGGTAGGGAGGAGTAGCCCGCGAGATGTACGAAATCTGTAGGGGGGGGGGGGGAAATCTGTCTCCAGCAGTATCGATTCACAAGTATCGTGACCGCATTACCTTGTGCACATCTCGTTTAATTTGAATGCGATCAGGGGACCAGATACGAACACAACAGGTGGTAGCAATGGCCGCGAATTATAGGTCTATTTATCGATTACGCGACGCAGCTAATTGAATAGCTCCTTTTGACAGTTGCATGAATTATGCAGAATACAGTTTTCATTTTCGTGCTTTGTGATATCATTTATGTGTTACAGAATGGTTTTAGAAACACTCTATCAGAGTCCCACTATTGGAAAATAAACAATAACAATTAAAATAGAAAAAGACGGGGAAGGAGAAGGTAAATCAGAAAATTGTCCTTGTTGATTTCTTCCTCGTTTTTTGTTTGTTGTTTTTTGGTTGGTGGTTGGTTGTAGATTTTCCCTTATTAGGAGGGATGCTCATTTGAAAAATAAATAGGTACAGCCCGCTGCGCCCGATAAAAGCCGTAGAGTCAGGGGAAATTATCCCCCTCCCAGGTGTCAGACCACTGCCGAGCTGAAAACCGTAACCTATTTCTAAGGGTAATTTTGCGAAAATAGGTACCCAACTGTGCATCTCCACCATGTGTGAATTCGACCTATGTGTGTGACCTTTGACCACGACTTTCTGTGCCCAGGTCATGTAGTTATACGGCAAATTTGACTCTTATGACCTTTGACCTTTTGGGACACTCTAAAACCCGGATAACAAACGTAAGACTATCAGGCTAATTAGACCCCATAGGGCCCCCCCCCCCCCCGGGCACTCCCACTTGAAGCGACGCGTATGTAAGTCTGTTTCAGCATCGTTGTCACCCCAGACCCCCCATATTTGGGTTTGTTTTTTACATTTCGCCCATTTGATGAACCCTAATATTTTTGGAAAATTTTGCCACTGTCCACGTCCCCCAAAGACCCTATTTTTGGGAAAAAAATTAAATCTCACAAACCCAAGATCCCATTTGGGAAAATTTTGCATAGTTGTTACTACTCGAACAACCCCTATTTGGGGTAATTTGGCTATCCTCTCACCAATTGCCCCGATTTTTTTCGCGTTCTCTGCACCGAATGCCCTTGGGTTTGGAAGCACAAGCCTAACACCATATCCATTTCTTATGTGAGTTCCCCCCACCCGGCATCAGCCCATATGTCAAAAGTTATACGAAATGAATAGCCCGACAGACAGCAGATCTGTTTTAAGTGATAAGATATTGCGGATTTCGATACGAGAAATGATAAAATTGTCTTCATCAAGCTCAAGCTTCATTAAGATGCATGAGGCGCAGGTTATGAAATGCGAATTAAATTAGAATGGAGATCTGTATTCAATTAGTGACAAAATAGTATCAAAATGATTTATACCGGAAAGTATATGAACAATAAATGTACACGACCAGGCCTGGTTTCCGGATATTTGATTCTGATAATAATAATAAATATATTTTTTTTATTTTTTTTATTTTTTTTATTTGATTAGAGTTTCAATACAAATGCATCATCATAAAGTCAATAAAAACATTAACCGAGAAATCGTGACTTGGGAGGCCATGCCATGGACAACACCTGCCGCCAAACCACAATGTATAGCCGTACATGTACGGGCTACATAGCGGCAGAATTATAGCCTGTCCTGTGTGAATCAGCTATATATAGCCGTAAATGTAGGCCCTTACGGATTTAAATGAGACCTAATTAGCGACAGATTATGTAGGGCTGCAGCCACTGATGGATCAGCTGCAATCGACGGCCTGAACGGGTAGGGCCCTAATGAAATACGGAGAACCCTAACCCCCTCATTCCAAGGGGTCCAGTTCAGTTTTCATTTCAGTTAAAAATGCGAAGTGTTATATTAATTTTTGCGACTACGCCTAAAGAGCGTATACGGCTACCTAACCACTTCGATTTGAAAAAGCAGGTTTATCGATTCGAAAGGCTGTGAGAAACCTAATTTTTCTTGTGTTGTGCATACACTTTATTATAGATGTGCACTCAAGTTTCAGACGTGCTTTTCAACGATAAACCTGTTTTTGTATCAAAAAAAATCGATATGAAAGATTTTCAGGTTTAAAAACTTTCTCGGCCGATTCAATCGAAACACTTCAAAATGCACACCGTTCTTAAAGAATATATATATAAGAAAAACGTTACAGCAGAATATATAATGTATAAAAGTTTATTAGTAAAGATAGCATCTAGAATCATAAAAATAGAAAACAATCGAAATATCAACCTGTAATACTTATATCAAAGAGATTGTAAGTTTTCTTACTGTTATAGTTTGGTAGATTCATTGGCTACATTATTAAAAAGACACTAAATCAATAGCTCTTTAATTGGAAAGGTTATAGCTATTTTTCGGTAAATACATGCATACCTAATTTCGTAGGCATATTGTATGCAAATTAGCTTATAACTATTGCTCTACATGCGCAATTATTGCAGATTCCACTTCCAATAACTTCAAAACTATATTTTCGATATCACACAAATTTGTATGTTGTGGGCATATTGCCGCTTTTTCGTTAAGCTGATCCTCATTGCTCGGACGGCATATATTAGCTATATACCAATGGAAGCTTATGACTTCAGGATGCCAAAAAATTATCTTTTCCAAAAAAAATAATCGTATTATATAGCCGCTATAAGCCAAAAACTTACCATATATTTCGTTGCGATTTTACTCCCAAAAATACGCTTAAGCTTTCCTTCTCTGACCTTGGCAAATTCGTGTGACGTAGGCGATTGTGTAAGTCTTGTTGCGCAATGCATCTTCCAATGGAAATGAACCCCAAATCGCTCCTCTTTCTCCTGTTTTGAATTTCGCCATTATAGCGATAATTGTTGGTTGACTAGGTTTCCTTGATCTCTGTAGATTGTAATTATAATTCCCGGCTTCATAAGTGTGCAAGAAATGTCGAAAAAAATCGCTTGAATTCCTATCGCTTACGATGATTCCTGAGTAGCAAGCAGAGCTCAGAAGCCAGCTATGGTTTGGTTTTGGTTGGTTTGGTTGGATTCCCTCCTCTGTAGGAAGCCCCGAGATAAATCTCGTATTTTCAATCTGAGGGTTTTAGACAAGAGGAGATATATTGTACTTCCCACAATGCATTGTGGCTCCAATGGAGGTTTTTGTACAGGTACTGATGTCTGAATCGTTAGTGAATGAAACATGGCAAAATTGGCAATACTGATCACAAACCTTGCATTTTAAGGGTGTTTCATCTCTAAAACGATTCCTGACTACCTGTACAAACCTTCCCATGAGCAATGCCATTGTGGGAAGCTACTGATATCTTCTCTGTTTTAGACAAAGTGGTTCTATATGGATAGAGAGGTAAAACGTTAGTATCTTCAGAAATTCATTTAGTCTCGCAGGTTTTTTGCCGGACACAAAGAGAAAACATAGGAGTACAACAATAGAAGCCAATGGCTGCCTCCGCTTCTCCACATACTGTGGGTGCAGCTTTGCAAATACACTAAACGGTAGTGATACAAATGAGTTGTGTTAGAGGTGCCAGGTGTAATCCTAGTGTACTGGATCATTGTGCTCAGATACTCTTTTTCTCATAATGCATTGCGCGCATAGGTGAAAAGAGGTATTCATGGAGGCGGTTTATTTAAATCGAGACGACTGACGTTCATTTCAGTCGTTGTGTGGCCATTGGGTAGGGCCAAAATAAATTTAACCACCCAATAGCACCCAACATCACAACTGAATTTGGCCGGATGTTTGTAGATGACATTATGTGTGTAACAGCACCAAAATAATAATTATCCGTGCACTCTTCAAAATTCAGCGCCCAGCACGGCGAATGGTTTTGAATGGGCTTCCACCCCTTGTTGGTTTTAGACGGAAGTTGGCAGTCAACAATTGGCAGACATTAGTTTGGTAGGTCAAAAAATTAGCTTGTCATTAATCAGTGTCATAGTTGGAATAGAGCAGAGTCCCATTGGTGTAGTGTCATAATTTGCAGATTAGAGTTCAATCTATGACTATCGTCACAGTTCGCATACATGCGGTCATATTTAGTGCATAGTGTGGAAAATATAAGCAAGGGTGGGGGGGGGTTATTTAGCAAGAAGCAGAGATTTCTCATCAACATGCAGTCTAGCAAGCAACATTCTTGTTATGGGTTCGCCATGGGTGGCACACAGCTTTGGATACATTTTGAAATATGATGATCGGAAATTGAGTGAGATGGTGAGGTGTAGATGAGATGTGTTTCCATGATCATGGGTAGATGTATTTGCTGGCTTCTTCGAGTTGGAGAATAAGGGATTTCTCGTTTCATGGGTTTTGTATACAAATGGAGACAAATATGCTCCTCTGGTTCTCTGCAAATTTATCTTTGAACATAGTGGGCATTTTGGGTCAACAATTTTTGGTAAATTTTGCATATTGCCTGCAGTGTGTTGTGGAACAAACAGTTAGGATCCTGGCTTTAATTGTTGCTCTGGCGACATCCATAAGAGCATATGCGTTCATCCTGCCAACTGGAATAAACTTTCGTGTACTGTTTACACGAAAGTGTGAGATTTTTGACCACCACTCATGCTCATGCGAGCATTGACAAAAAATTACAATAGGTTAGGGGAGACCTGCCCCTGGAGCAGGGGTGGTGGTCAAAAACTACTGACGTGCGTATGATAAGAACACGGCTCTTCCA
The DNA here is from genome assembly GCA_023653785.1 of Ophioderma brevispina. Lineage (NCBI taxonomy): Eukaryota > Metazoa > Echinodermata > Ophiuroidea > Amphilepidida > Ophiodermatidae > Ophioderma > Ophioderma brevispina. The sequence goes on along the minus strand of JAMKCH010043605.1, from coordinate 36,270 downwards.
TTGATTTACGTTGCACCCTCTTATGCTAAGCGATGGAATTGCATGAGGAATAGGGCGCTATCAGGGGGAAGGGAGTAAAGGTTGGATATCTTAATCTGCTTTTCTCAGGTGACGTCACCCACTTGCCAGCGCCCCAAGTCAATAATATAGACTTTCGCTGAGGTGTGTTGCTAGAAAGACGATTTTCATTTTGGCTATTGTAACCAAATATCGTTGAAGTAGCATAAATTATGACACAGTTACATATAAAATCGCTATAAACTAAAGTCCATTGGTATATAGCTTAAATTTAATTTATATGGGCCGTTCCGAACAATGGGATCACCTTTAAATAGGCCTCTTTCAGAGCCTAGGCTCCCGTTGCCTTGCCACAATTGCTAATCCATATATCTGTTCTAGAGGAGCTCTGTTATAACTCTCCCCACAGGTCGTATTGTAAAATGCTACCAGTCTGGCTGACCGCCTGCATGGGCACATTGCCAAGCCTTTAAAATCCGTCGCTGTTCTGACATACCGATACATGAGGAAAAACTGTTTTCAGAAAAAAACAGTGTTAAATTTAGTATAATAATCATATGTAGTGCATGAAATGATAGTCTGTCACAGGCTATACATCCATGCACGGTATAATCTTTGTTTCATATTTTGCACCATGAACCTTTAAATTACGTTATTGAAAGCGCTGAACTAATTGCATTGTGTTTTCCTTTTTTTTTTGTATATCCAGAGCCTAGCTTCAGTCGTATGTTGGGATGGTGATTCTGATCTCTCTCCGTCCACGGGGTTATATAGGCGTTCACCATATTCCATGAGATCACCAAGGGCGTTTTCAAGTAAGCAAATCTTAGTTAGCTTAAATTCAAGTTGCGAACGTCTTTCATGCTTAAATTGGCCAAAGTTCATAGAGAAATAATGATAATAATATTATAGTAGGATTTTGTACTCCTGTCAGTTCATAACAAGTTTTTAGGGCGTGTCGCGCATGTCGACGATTCCATTCGTTCTGAGAAGTGACATAGGGCCTACTATACCAATCAATACCAACCAATCATTTTTATTGTGGGTATGTGGTTCTTACGTGACCCCACATTTATAACTTGTCGTTGGTGTCATGATCAAACTCCCATGGGAAAGTGGTTATCTGATTTGGGTCCCTAGGAACCCCCCCCCCCCCCCCGCGGGCACTAACGGAATTTGTTTTCAGCAATTGGGCACTTAAGTGTTAAATGGGGATGCTTTGACATTTTAAATCATATTTTGTTCGAACATGTCCCGCCCATACTACACATTTAAACCAATCACGTCGTGCTGATTGACAAAACTTGATATATTCGCGCAATTGGTCCGTGACTATAGCACTTTATTTTCAATGGATACAGCGTTGTAAAGACTTTTATAAAACAAGATCAAAGGTCAAATTGGGGTCACTAGGGGTCAATCTGTATATACCATGCACATATGGGTCTCTGGTCAGTGGTTCTTTTCACCAAGTATGAACCTAATCGATCAATGCCTATGCGAGAAATTACTAGTTTACACCCACACTATTGTAGCTTATTGTGTTATATGCATTGGATTTACATTGCGAGTCTATATATAGGGCACATGTAATAAATATAGAATAAATCTGTGCACTCTTTCACCGATTTGAATTACTTTGTTTGTTTAGGCCCTTTTGACAACGATTATTCTTCGCCTCGACGTTACACTGTGTCAGGTGAGTACTTTCTCTTTCAATTAAAAAAAAAAAGGGTTGGATATATTTATTTGATGCATGGTTTTAGGTTGATGTGTTTTTTCTAAACGTAAATAAATGTGAATTTAAAACGTAATGACACGATATAACACAATTGTGTTGAGTTGTCGTTAAATTTTATACTCACTCACTCACTTTCAATTGATGTTTTCCCGTAATGGGTTTCCCTTGCAGCCAGCCATGCCAGTCCCTGCATGGAGGCCCGTAATAGTTAATACCAAAACGTTCACATTATTCTGAAATTTTCATGTGATGGTGAAGGGAGTTACAAGATTGATACCGTCACAAAATCTTCAATATCACGAATTCACTCGGCATCAGGGGTATAGACCACCGGCTCTAGTAGGCAGCCCGGGCACTCAATATGAGGTTATGCACAAGTGCCATTCAAAACGACCCACTTTTTGAGGGCCGCCTGCTGTCACCAAAAGTAACCCGCCATTATTTTACATTTTGTAAACAATGCGCCTTCCACACCTGTATCATTACATGGTCGCTGGAAGGGACCATAAAAGTGTGAATATTGTAACCAAAGGCATTTTCTTCCTAAAACGAGCAATTGATATTGTACATTTGAAAAGTATCAGTATAACGGCGCAAAACTTGGAATGATCTCAGAATCCATCACAACAATTCAACAAAAAGACTTTTAAAGCTCAACTGAAAACAGGGCAGACAACCAGGACCAAGTCGGGAAGAAGTTCACCCAAAGCCGGGGTGCGAGCCGCAATGTAGGGGCAGGGCAGTGCGAGGCGAAGCCTGAAGGGGGGAGGGGGAGAGACAGAGGGGAGGGGGGGGGGGGAGGGTTCTACTTTTTTATACCTATGCTCATCTATTAGTGCGATTGTTTGTTTTTGTTTGTTTCTTTGTTATGTATATTTACTATGTATATTTATATCATCCCTACCTTGTGTCATTATTGTAAATATTGAGTATATTTTATTGTATGGTTACAGGGCAGCAATATCTATAAGCCCTATAGGGTTGTCCATACTGGTCCTAGCATCATACCCTTCACCTGTCCTTTTAGCACAGTTTGCCAATGAATACGTTAGGTATTATTAATTATATTACGTTTATTCATTTATGTCAAGTACGATGTTATGCTGAATTAACTTGAATCTTTGAATCTTGAAATGTTATTCAAATAATCCAATTTTTGTACTTTTAACGGCCTCTCACTGAAAGACCGCCCACCCTTTTTCAACTCCTACTTGTCACCGAAAGACCCCTACTTATTAGACTGGACCCCAGTCTAGGGGCTCTGGTCTCTGGGTTTGAGCGCACTTTAAAATTTAATGCTAAGCTAAAACTTGGGGACTTTTCAGCTTACCACCCCCTAGCTGACACCCTTCTATAGAAAGTCCACCTTTTAGGTGATGAGATGTTTCACAGATTTTAAAAAATAGCATTTTGAAGGGGCGTTAGATTTCACTGACCAAAAAAATCTACTTTTTTTTCCGAAGCCCTGCACCCCCAAAAAAATCCTGCGTACGCCCTCCTAACCATTTCATTGCAAATGTTCATGTGGGAAATCTCTCACGAGTCCCATTACCTTACTTAACATACTGTTCAAACGCAAAAAAGGTGAGAAAGATCGGTTCTCCTGAAACTTTTCCAGACTATTATCCTAGAGTACAGATACCCGTCGTCCTCAGACTCTTTCTTTCTTCTTACGCCATTTTCCTTTCCTCTCCTTCCCCATAGGGCCCCGTTCGCGAGAACACGGAAGCGATTGGTGTAATTCGCACCCGACACCGCACAAAAGGGAAGGACCGAAGACGTTCCAATTTCCTGATTTTTTCGATAAAATGTTTACAGATTTGGAGAAAATTCGAGAAAAGGTCGACTTGTTGATATCAGGGTTCAAATAGTATCCGAGGGTTAGACCCGCTTTCATTAACGGGAAAATCTGTGCACGGATTTCTTTCCAAAAGGTAACATTTGCGCCTTAGATATGCAAATGAGCTAATTAAATAATGCGTAATGCTGTAAGATCTGTAACGGTACGTCGGATAGGAAAATTCCTTCGCTACATGAGACTACTAGGGCCATCATGGGAGGGGGGTGGTTTTGCGGGGTTTTGGGGAGGGGGTAGGGTTTGCCAGGGTGTTTTGAAGGGATTTGGGTAGTTGGGTGTTTGGGGTGAGGGGGTGGGTGTTTTCCAGTGGTGTTGTGGAGGGGGTGTTGTGTTTGCAGGCTGGTGTTGGGGAGGGGGGTGTTGTGTTGTATGGTTGTTTTGGTGTTAGGTAGGGGGTGAGGGTGGTGCGGGGGTGTTGGGGAGGGGGTAGGGTGTTGCTGGATGTTGAGAGGGGTTGCATGTTGCGAGGGTGTTGGGATTGGAGGCGTGTTACGGGTTATCGGGGTGGGGTGTGAGGCGTTGAGGGGTTGACTTTAAGAAGGGGTGGGTGTTTGCGTGTGTTGGGGAGGTGTGGGGTGTTGGTGATTGGGGGGTGGCGTTTGCGGTGTGTGAGTTGGTGGGGTGTTGGGGAGTGGGTGGGGCATTGTAAGTTGCATCATCGCATGTTATGATCGCGACATTCGGTCGGCAGGGACATATTTTACGCAATCGCGTAATAGTACGTCAGCCACTTTGAAAAAGGGCTATAGTTTTTTCGAGTTAGGGTAGGTGGTAAGTGAAACAAAAAAAAAAAAATGCAATGGTAAACCAGTGTTAGGGACTATTGTGGATCATCATCTGGGTGGATGTAGAAATCAGAAGTGTGGTCCATTATTTTTTTATGGCCAAAAAAGGTCAAAAGGGACCCAAATTAGGTAAACTCATAGATGAGCTGTGAGGCATTCGCAGTATTTGATGACAAACTATACATTACTCAAATTTAGTCCAAATTGATATATGCCGCCATTTTTAGTCTCAAGCAAAAACCCGGGGGAGGGGGGGGGAGCTAAGTTCAAACCATGGGAACCATTAGAAAACCACAATGATTTCTAATAAGAACCACAGATGGAACTTGCTCCGAAAATTTCACGCGATTCCGAGGAACAACTCCGTTATAATTATTCATAATAGTTTCTATTAAGGGTGATGGAGGATCATAAACCCAACGGCCAGATTTTCTTTATTTTCAATATATGTTACTTTCATCGGTGTAAATGAAAAATCTGGAATAAAAAATGGGGGTCACCGACTTAGTTTTTTTGAGGTATGGACTTTTTTCAAAATCACATTTTTCGGAAATTTGTACAAGCTCTATGGGAAAATGTAGAAAAAGACGCCATTTTCCTCAGAAAAAAACACTTCTGACGGCCAAAGTTTTTTATTTTTTTAAATTAATGTTAACGTCATCTGCCAGATCTTTAACGGAAATATGTCAGTATTCTGAATATTGTGGAAAATTTGGTTATGGAATGGAAAGCTTAAGTAACGTAGATTACATATAATCAAAATAGTTTGAAAATTGTCCACTTTTGGTGAGTATTTTGCCCTTTTAATTTTCCGCCCACTATATTACTCGAACACGATTCCGACAAATCCACAACGCAGGCAAATGGTGACGTCAAAGTGATAACCATGCCATATTTACGCACGACGTGTCGTTGTGACCATCATATCGCCGTGTTGCCACTTAATAATAATTAAAACACAACGAAATGACACATAATATGTCATTCTGTAACTTATTTTCTAATTTTCAGTTATTTTCATTAATCCATCAATCTTACAGTGTCAGCAATACAATTCGAGTCAACACAACACGATGTTTTGGTCATCAATTTTACGTCACGAGTATAATTGGGGGGCGCTTGTTGAGTGGCGCCAAAAATCCCCCGTTTTCTTTCGTATGTCAAAAAATCAACAATTAAAATGCCTCTATTTTGTTTAATTTACAATCAAATTTATGTAATTTTTTTATCGTGAGGTATGTACACTAATATTTTATGATGTAAGTCAAACTGAGCTTGACAAAAAAAATCTTGACATTTTTCCTTTAAGGCGCATCACTAAAAAGAGGGGGTCACGACTTAGTTTTTTCTAGAAATCTGCCAAATGTACCAAAAAATACACCTTTTGTTCATTTTAAGTGGCGTCTTGGTGAACTGTTGTGGGCGCCATCCTCTTCCCGTACCTACGCACCGAACTAGCGCAGATACGGGGCAGATAACCACGCATCATAACACGCCAAAGAGTGATATGATAGCTTTACGGTATCGCATCTACACAAGTGATTCAATCTAATGTATTAGTGGTGGCATCAACGTCAGAATATAACAAAATTACCATTCCCAAAGAGTTTTTTATAAAGAAGGTGGAAAATTAAGTCAACTTCATGCACGAACGCAGCATTTGTTGACTAAATAAAAAAGAAGCAAGCCAAACAAGGTTTTTTGCAGCCTGGCATGCAGGCTAAAAAACAGCGGAAAGAAGTAAATATCATAGAAATAGACCGGTCTATTTCTATGGTAAAAATACAGACTTCTGTGATCCTTCTCCGAATTTTATACCTTGGCGACTCATGAGATGTAGTTACTTTGGGGTGCGCGCCGATATTCTGAATTTTCAATGTTCCGAAAGGTTCGTTTTCCGAACATGCGCTTTTAGTCATTCGCTTTTTTTAACCTTTAAAAGGTTTCGCTATTCCCACAGAATGAAAATGGATCCGGGTCTGGCCTATACTGGCTTGTACCAATCTTGTCCCACAATACGCGCTTTGGTGGGTTTCGTGTTTTTATTAACCGAGAACACGGCGAAAAGGACGAACTACAGTCCTGTTCTATTACCGTGAGCATCTTAGGCTAAACTGCAACCGAAGTGGTTGCGTAGAGATTTTGCATGGCACAAAGATCGAAAGGCTCGCGTGTTAAAAGGATTCCCGCCTTTCCGATCCACATTTGTATGGTGAGAGTGGGCGGTGTTGTGGGCCATAATAAGTTCCTAATTTTCCCCCTTCCTCTTGTGATTTTAATTTTTTTATATTGTGTGTATGATGGGAATCATTAAAAAAAATGTGATGAAAAAAAATGTTTTCCTCCTCTTTCTCCCTCACATGTCACTCAAAACATATGATTACAATTTGTGTATAAAATTGTGTTGATTGACCCAATTATTGGTGGTGTCCTGAGTGCAAAATATTGGGTGAAGACGTAGTCGAGCCAAGATTTTTAAAACTCAAAGCGAGACCAATAAATATTGGCGAAATGCAGTCCGCTTGGGTTTTTAAGTAGTTAGCAAAATGTGAATAAATTGGCCATGTGTTTTTTAATAGGCGACCACATTTGAAGACGTTTTTTGTTGTTCACAGTTCAAAGAAACATTTCCAGGGCCTAAAATTTCATGGGATCACGAGAGGATTTGAAATTCTTCTGCTCAACATCTCAATTTGATACAGTAATGGGTTGGTGTGGGGGTGGGGCGATGGTTCTATCGGTTCACCCACCTTTAATTTAAAGGAAACATTATAATTCTAAACGATTAAAGCGCCTATTCAATTCATCCTGTGCATAAAAGTGGTTAACACTAAGACGAACGGCGGGTTTTTTGTTTTATTTATCTGGGAATGAAATGATTCGAGGCTCAAATTTCAGGAGGACAATGATAAAAATACGGCCTTTCATCTGATATCAAAATCGATACTACGTCCGGGTACTCAGGGGGGTCCCAAAGACGATCGGAACCGCCCCTTTAATATGTGTAATAATTATAGCCCTTTTTGCCACAGAGCTTTTGGAGGATTTTTTCCAAAAATATTTAATACAGAATAGGCCCTTAACAATCGCCCCCAGCAGAGTAACACTGTAAAGGACGTTACCGCAATTTTGATATTAAAAAAAATGGGTGTATCAATAATGCCTTAAATTTAGGGGTAAATAGGTGATTTTATCTTTACGAATCGGAGGCACCCGTCGTGGTGTATATTTTTGTGAAATTCAATGTCCTTTTTTCATCGTCAGAACAGCAATAATTATTTATGCTATACACACTATCCCATTAAGAGCAAAATCGGACATATAATTTGAAGAAATGGCTGACTATATAACCATTACTGTGTTTCTCCGTAAAAACGGGAATTTACTGGTAATTTCCGTAATCCAGCCATTTTTTTATTTTTTTATACAGTTTAAAAAACGCTGTTGAACAAAATCTTTTTGTCTTGTTTTGGGGAAATTGCACGGGCTGTTGAAAAGCTTTTATGGGATTTGAAATAATATTAGTAACCTTCAACAAGGTCACCTAACTTCAATGGTTTTTAAATCATAGGTCCTATTATTTGACAAGAAACTTAATTCCATAACGGTAGACCTACAGTGTCAAATTACCCTGAACATTTTATTGTCACATAGTTAAAAAGGCTACAGAATAACCGTATTTTACGGGTATTGGAAATACAGCAAAGTGTATTTTATGTTAAGGGGCGTGTTTCCATCGTCTTTTGGGACGCCCCCTTGATTTACCCGGAAGTTTGTATCGATTTGAATATCAGATGAAATTCCGTATTTTTCTCATTGTCGTCCTGAAATTTGAGCTCTCGAATCCATTTTCATATCCCAAGATTAAGACAAAAAACCGCCTTTTTTAGTGTTAACCACTTATTATATAGCACAACATATTTAAATAGTGCATTGCAACATGCATTATTTTCGTCTTACGCATCAAAACCGAAAGTTGTTTCCTCCCACGGTACTTTGATTGGTGGGTGTAAATGTTCAAGTGCCAGGCTCTCATATCACTTAGAGAACACAATACACATAAATCGGGAACAACCACCTTTAAAATGTTCATGGCAATATTATGACTAATTTTAAAACTTGTCGCTCTTGTTCATTTTAAATATGGTCATATTAATAAACTATTGGGAATTGCTAATACAGAGTGGCAGTAAAAATGTAAATTCACGGTATTATACAGTCATCCATTCTGCAAAAAAAATACGGTAATGCAAATTTTACAGGTTTTTGACCAGTTTTTTTGATTGTAGATTTTTACACAAACTGTAATTTTACGGGTAACAATGTAAAAAGTTCTATTAGTGGGCGTCAGTGTTTTGTTTTTTATTCTATACCGTTCTCAAAACTCGGTAATAACTTAAACGAATACATTTTAGTGTTTTTTACGATTTATTCTTTTTTTACAATAGAACTGAACGCCTTTTTACCGTACTTTGATTTGAACAGAAAATGGACGTGTAAATAACTGTTAAAATTTACCATTTTTTTCAACATGTGCTGTTCCTAAATCCGGTCCTTTTATATACTTGAGGACTCAACTTGCCGATATGTTTGGGCTTTACAACTTTTAGAGGATTGCTAACATAATTTCGTTTTGTACTTTCTTTTTTCAACATCACTTTCCTATCCAACCGTAAATTAGCTCGGGCCGAATCTAAGAAACAGAAAAAGACCAACTGTTAGGGCCTATGTAAAACAAATGTCCACCGACCCAGACTGAACCGTGTCTGGGGCCTTGCACAACATAGCTTCTCTACAGTTATGAACTCTTGGGGTGTGATCTTTGTAATTATCGAAAAATAAACAATCGTGCTTTTTTTGTCGACATGCAAAATACAAAGGCCGCCAGAGCATCTATCGTTCATCGGTTTTTCCTGCCCGTCCCTTGTTGTCTTACGTGCATGGGGAGAGGCGAGCCGCGAACGAATGGATGCGGGTGCGTACCCTCCGGACAGGACGCTTTGCCAAGTTAACGTCTGAAGACTCTGGCAATCGCATACGCACTTACGAAAGATCCCGAGACGCGTAAAATGCAGTTGCGAACATTTACGAATCCCTTGCCCAAGTCGCGTCCATGTGCCGGGACAAACCCAAAATAAGCGGCCAGACCGGATCTTTTTTTATTTTTAAGTGATTTATCCGAAAAGAGTCAATATTTCAAATTTTGCCAGGAATAATACCCTAAAGTGAAGTAAATTCCATAGAATTCTCATAATTACTTTTTCCTGCAACTGAAGAATTGACAGAAAAGAAGAAACCCCAGTGTTCAAAGTGATACGAATCTCCCATTCATTACTGTTGCAGCACGTTTCCATATGTACCATAAGGACTAAATATCCAGTCTTGTCCTTATTTTGCTTTTGGTCCTATCATTTGTAGGGTATGTAGGATACCTATAATTGTTTTACGACATGCAATAATCTGATTTTTTCAATTTTCTGATTTAGCAATTCACTGATAGTGCTTTAACAAGAGTAATTAAAAGTTCAGGTCAAATGGGCTTCCTAAAGTAGGAAACAATGAAGGTCCCACATCGTACATAAGGAATATGAGACTACAGGAATGAAACTCAATTCTTGAAGATGCTATTCACAATTTTAGTGGGACATGACCACCATTGGCCTGCCTTGAGCCCAAGTATAGTCATTCATTTCACATCTATTCAAAAGAAATCCCAGTTCATTTCCCACAACCAAATTCTCATGAAAGGAATCACACTTAACCTTGTCTTCTTGTATCAGAATAATGCAGCTGCCTTTTCTTCAAAGCTCTCCTTGTGTCCCACAAGGTACTGCATTTGGATGCTAATTTACCAGTTCCTCGTTCCCTTGAGGGAAAATCATCACATATTTGTTACAAAGGAAAATTGTTCCTTGAGCATAACTTTGGTTGAAAGATTTCAATTGGCCATGTTGCCAAATTATTTGTTTACACCCCTGTTTGTCAGTCTGCTGTTCTGGTTGCAATGGATTTTGCTTTGAGTAGATTCTATAGAATCTCTCCCTCTCTTCCTTTCCCTCTCACTCATTTCATCTTCCCTTCTCTCTTTTAAATTTGTGCTGTCTTAATTTGTTTATCATTTAAAAAACAATTTTACTTTAAAAATGTTTCAATAACAGTGGGTCTCTTCAAAAATGCAATAACTTTCAACAAGATCACTGAATAACATAAAAAAAAATTTCCCCGTTGGTCATCGACCGCTAGTGTTACCTAACCTATTGTCGCAGGTTTGGAATGCATAGGTCCCCTTATATGACCTTGACCTTGACATTTGACCTCATAAACAAATGAGGGTGTTGCATGTAACCTTTACCACCTCCTACATCTCAACTGATGTAACTAGACTGTTGTGTGGAATTTGCCTGTATGTCAAAGAGGGTGATAAGCATAAGGCGGATAATTACAAACCTATTTCACTTTTATGTCTTTGCAACAAAGTCATAGGAAAGGGCCTATTTTCAATGTTATTTTCCCTCATATTAAGGACCAGCTCTATCATCTTCAACATGGTTGTTAAAGGACTTCAACTGTCACACTCACTCATTTCTGTTTGTTTCATGATATAAGTACGCCACATGGGACAGAGCCTGGGCAGTCGATATGATATACCTTACTTGACTTTTCCAAAGCCTTTTGACAGTGTGTCTCATACCGTTCTTTTGCACAAATGTAAAATCATTGAGTGCAATCCACGTTGGCCTGCTAACCTCCTTGTTTGGTTCAAATCATTTTTGTCCAATCGGAAACAACGTGTTGTGGGGTGTTGAAGTTACTTTTTCTGACTGCTTCGGGCAGTGCGGTCAGGAGTACCACAGGCTCCATTTTAGGCCTCTTTTGTTTCTTTTGTCATATCAACGACATGCCCAGTTGCTTCCCAGCATTCTGCAATTGCTTTATTGTTGCTGACGACTCTAAGTGTTTTTCAAGAATATTAGACCTTGTCTGACTGCCAATATCTTCAGGATGATATTGATGCTCTCTTTGATTGGGAGTAATTACATGGGTTTGAATTTCATCCCAAAAAGTACATAAATAAAAAAAACAGAACTTTCAATATTTTAAGATTATATATTTGTTATAAAATGAATGGATTGTCCTTGACAGAATCACTTCTTTCAGAGATCTTGGAGTTGAAGTCTCTTCTAACATTACCGGAATGAACACACCAGTAAAATGTTAAGCAAGTGAATAAAAATTAGGCATGATAAAACTTGTCAATTTGGTTATGATGCACGCAGATAGTTCTAAAACTCTCTACTCGCCCTTGTCAGGAGTGATTTAGAGTATGCTAGCTCCCTGTGGAGTGGTAACATCTAAACACAATTTCAGTTGTTCGAAAGTGTTCAGAGGAGCTACTAAGTATATTCTTCCACTATCTGACATACTATAGAGATAGACTACTTAAACTGATCGGCTGCCACTTACCTACATAGAGAGAAATAAGGACTTACCTTTTTCACAGATGCAGGTTTGGTCATTATGACATTTTATTAGATCATTTTGTTGTTTTTAATTCACCAGTGCAGGGCCATCCCACCACCAGATCTTCCTCTGATTGCCATCTTCTTATTCTCAGTTTGCAAAACAGAGTCTCATAAAGCCACATTTTTTCAAACCGATATTTGTTCCTATTTTTGGAATCAACTCCTTCCCACATCAGATCCCAAAAAACTACATCTTTCTCCATGTGGTAAATCCAGTCCTGGAATTTTTTACAAATCCACATTCACATTCGTTCGACGCAGCGAATACTTGTTCTTGGCTGACCAACTGTCGCTGTTCATTCTGTCAGAGTTTGTTAAAAAGCTCCCTCCCTTTAGATCCTTTTTTGGCCTCCTAGGTGGGATGGTCCTAGAGGTGCTTTGTCACTTGTTCATCTCATCCTTCACTGGCATTTGTGCACAATTAAAAAATCCGTATCCAGGCAATTTTACTCAATTTTGTATTTTTAATTATTTTCTATTGTAATATATTGTATGTTCGCATTTTAAACCAGTGATTAAAGTGTAAAAATAAAAAAAAATAAATAAAATAGCTGATTATGTTTCAGGTTGGCCTGGATCAACCTGTGATCAATTTATGCCTGTCATTAAAGAACTCATACTGCTTAAATCTCCTCACTTGGAAAATCGTAGCCGTATATGATACTGCGCTCCTCAACTTTCCATCTTATCTCGATGGGGACATTGAGTTAAATCCTGGACCGTCCTCTAAAGCATGTTGGTAAAAGTGTGAACGTGCCATTCGACGTGACCAACGCAGGACTCCTGCTCCTCTGCCAGAAAACCCCCTTCATCTGAATTTTCCACTATTCCCAGCCATTATCTGCCGGTCGTGACCTACCTGTTCCAGTGTCCTTAGTGGTCCAAGTTGTGGGCTGCTGCAGGAGTTACCCTTCGTTGATGCTTCATTCCTCTCAAGTCATGCTACATCATTTAATTCTGACTCTGACGTATCATCTAATTATGATAGTAAAGTTCATTTAGCATATTCAGAGTGATCAATCTAATGCTCCTTCTAATGCAAGAAGCATTTCTAACAAAATGATTAACTTGTTTGTCTAATTCTCTGGCCAGTAAACCTGTTCAATAATGCCAATTAACAGAGTCATGGCTAAAACTCTTAACATATCAATTGTGTACTTCCTTCAATAACTATTACCTTGTGTTTAGAAACGATCAGCCATCAAACACACGGTGGTGTGTGTTTACTAATTCATCACTCTTTGAAACCCCGTTTATGTTCTAACATAAACAATGCAAACTGTGAAATATGAGGGTTTGAATGCAGTTTGAAAAATGTGATCTTGAGATTATTGCCTTTACTAACTACTACCGCCTCCTTACCCCGCGCTCCACTAACAGTCTCCCTCATCTGAGTTCCAGTATTGCCCCAGGTCCCACTGCATGTCCCCTCAATACCACGATATTGTCATGGGCGACTCAATGTCAATTGTTAGATCCCATCCCATTACCTGTTCATGAATACTGGATCTAAATTCAGGCATGGGTTGTCTCAGCACATTTCTCAGCCCACATTATTTACCAATACCGGTCACTCTCTTATTGATCACATATACTCAATTATTTAATTTATTAGCTGTCAACGCACCTTTCCCCCTTGGTGCAGTCACCATAGTGTCATTCAGGTAATCTCAACCTCACCCTACCTGATCCTCAACTGATGTGGTAGACGCCCTTTGGGTTATACAACAAAGCTGACTGGGAGCGGCCAACAACAGGTTGTCTAGGTATAGTTTTGATGACGTGTTAATTTGTCTATACTGCTTGGGATAACTTCTACAGTATTTTTTTTATGGAAACCATGTCTGAGTGTATTCCCCAAAAGGTCTGTCCGTTGCAAGACAACTACCCACCATGGCTCCACTCTGAGCTCTGTAATGAAATTACGAAAAACATTCAACTTTTTCAACAATGGAAAAAAACTCTGAACCTGATATTTATCTCAATATAAAGCTCCAGGAATGCTCTCCTCAAACCATTGAAATTTGCCAAGCAAACCTTTTTTGCCAGCCTCTTGAATAATGATTCTCCCACCAAATCCTTCTGGGGCTATGTCAAGTCGCAGTTCGGCCACTCCTCCACTTCCTGATACCATCATACAAGGGAATAATGCCTCGTCACCTCTCGAGATGCGCCAATTCACTTCATTCGTTTTTCTCTGATGTTTCACCGTGATGCTTGCCCCAACTTTTCTGTCCCACACTATTAACATTGCCTCTACTCATACTCATTTCCCAGATTTAGTTCCGAGAGATCGTGAAGCTTATTCGCAAGCTAAATAACAACTCAGCTGCAGGTGTGGAGGCATAACAGTTACGAATGCTTAAGAATGTGTGTTACTGTTTCAATTCATCCATTCTTTGTAAGATCTTTAAATCTTTCCATCTCCACTGGTGTTACACCCAGTTCATGGAAGCTTTCTAAGGGTCATTCCGATCTTTCAAGTCTGGGGATTGTCACTCTGTTCCAACTACCGTCCCATAGCATTACAACCAATTGTCTGCAAGATTTTGGAAGGGTTCCCACAATCAACAATCCTTTCTCATCTTTATCGCAAAGTTCTAACCAACATCAATTTGGCTTTCTCTTCCGAAGTCGTCACTGCCGATGCCTCCTCAACGCCCGCTTAATGATTTTATGAGCATCTTGAAAGTCGGAAAAGTTGGCTGTAGCCTTATTCGACCTAAGTACGGCCTTTGACAAAGTCCCCATTGGACTTTTTTTGCGTAAACTCCATTCTGCTGGGATCACTGGTCCCCTTCTTTGCTCTGGTTAAGGTCCTACCTTTCCGGCCGTACACAGTCTGTTTTCTGTTCATGGCATTTCTTCTGATCCGGTCCCTGTTCGTCTGTGTTCCCGCAGGGCTCTGTCTTGGGCCACTACTCTTTTCTTATCTATATCAATGAGCTTTCTAATTCTTCATTTCTCTCAACAAAACGTTTTTTTTTTTCCTTGGTTCTTCATGCTGATGACACCACCCTATACAAACCATCAGCCATGACAGTGGATATCACCAGCTTTCAAGCAAACATTGATACTATTCATAACTGGTTTAAACCAACAACAATCTCACTGCCAACGCCAGCAAGACTAAACTCATGTCTTTCCCCAAGAAAACCTTTTCCCAACTCTGTCCTCGCATGAATACTGAATAACCAGGTCATTGAAAGATTTTCCTCTGTCAAATTCCTTGTATTCACATCTCTGAACATTTATCCTGGAATGGCAGTGCGGCGCGTAACCAAACCTGAGCCTCCGAGGTGGCAAGACTCAAGAATTTCCCCATTTTTCAAGCGGGGGGTGGGGGGGGGGGGGGGGGGGTGGCGGGGGGGGGAAAGCGAAGCCACTTCGACCTGGCACCCTACACACACACTATTTTTCTCCTTCCCCTTCCTTACCTCTTCACCTTCCCCTTTTCTTATCTCTCCCTTCTCGTTCCCCTTTCTATCTCTTTTTTCCCTTCTCCTCCCTTTTCTCCGTCTTTTCACGTCTCCTTCCCTTTTCCTTCTCTTTCTCCCTCTTCTTCCTCCTATCTTTTCCCCTTCTTTTCGTCCCCATGTTTTATCTTCTCTCTTCTCCGTCCCCATTTTCGTTGTCCGGGGGCAGTCTGCCCCCTGCACCCCCCGCTGGTTACGCACTGTGCACGTGGATTATATCGGCAAGAAAGCCATAAGACCATAGTGCTCTATCCATAGGGGCTTTTAACAACTCTCCCCTACCACAACGCCGTTTTCTGTACCTTGCGTTGTTCACCCCATCCTTGAGTACGGTTGTATCACTTGCTCCTTTAAACTCAACGCTAACAACAGGTTGAATCTACTCAGCGATTTGCCTGCAGAGCATTCTCTAGTCTTGGAATCTCTCCCATGAAGATCTCCTCCTTGCTTCCAGCTTCCTCCCTTTCTAAGTCGCTGTGACGTTCCTGTCCTGTGCCATCTCTTCAAGATTCTTACCCACCTTGCTCTTCTCTAATCCTTCAATCGCACCCTAGACCTACTACTACCCTTACCCCGCAATCTCAAAAGCCTCTCTCTTGATCCACCATTCCGCAGGCTCCTCTCTGTTCCAAAGTCCTTTTTATGCATTTTGCTCCCACATTATGGAACTACCTGCCCGAGGATGTTGTAAAGGGCACCTCCCTAAAAGCCTTAAAGCCGCTGTTAGCCTCCATATCTTGTAGCTAATAGGTTCCTTAGGTTTTTTGTATTTTCTCCATTCTTCTGGTCCGTTTCATTTTTTGCTTTTCCATCCGCCATTCCTTTTCACTTTTGGGTCTTAGGGCTTCCTTCTTATTTTTGTGTGTTTTTTATGGGCATCCGTTAATTTAGTTGCTATGTCCCTTATTGGGCTTGTCCTGGCTATATAGCCATTGTTATAAATAAATAAATAATAAATGTACACAAAGGCAGCATTTTATAATACCTGCCACATGTTGATCGAGATCTCTATCACTTGAGCACAGTAATGTTTACTCCCATCCCCCAATACAGGATCCCATGTTGCACCTTTGACTCAAGTTTGGTTTAAATATTGAGTATGCAGATATTACAGGCAATGTTAACCTGTTTTTCATGCAACACAACACAGCCACAACACTACAGACAACACAACAGTTGACAAGTGATCCCTATGTTTCTTCCTGCCTTAAGCAGGTGACACAAAAAACGAATGTTTTGCCATGTTCTGCCAGTCTTGACCACCTTCTCACCTGTTGGCTTGTGTATGTTCCTTCAATATTACTTGTAGCACAGCCCTGAAGAATAACTCTCATTTGGTGGTTTCTCTCATAATCCAGTTTCTCTGCTGCCTGCAAAGTAAATCTAGGGAAAAAAACATGTAGAATTGTTGAGAATGTATTATACTTTGAGTATTTTTGACTTGGACACCATGGTTATTTCCCTAAAAGGACAAAGTTTACATGACAAAACTGCTATGAAAGTTCCCCAATGCCCTTCATCTAAACAAAGCAGAAATTTGCAAAACAGCAGTACAATTTTAGACTTTGTTCTTTTAAGGGAACAATAGTATGTCAATTCATCCATTTCCGTGACCATGAGAGCGAAGGAGTTTGAGTTGGATTTTGGTACTTCAGGGTATTTAGAAAAAATTATCTCCTATACCCCTGCCAAAAGTGTGGGCTAACTCCAGGGGACCGCAAAATCCAAATGGCCTGCTGGCCGACTCATCTTGTGATTTTGGAAAGTTACATAACTTCTGAACATATCAACCTGGAGACATGATTGTGTGTAAAGGGCTATAATTTATAGGTGTAAAATAAGGAGTAAATCCATCCTTGAATGCCTTTAAAAATATGATTGCTGATATTATGAAGTTGGAGCAGTTTTCTGCACAAAGACAAGCACGGATGGACTTTCATGTTTAGAGTGACCCCAATTTTCAAATTTAATAATGAAGTTAATTTAGTTAGGCCATGTTCAATGTGTTATGCTATAAGTGGTATAATAGTTAAAATGTGTTTCATTTTATTCTCGCCAGTGTACTCTCTAATTTCATAGGTGAAGTCTTATGATAATACAGAAATGGTTACACCTGGTGCACCCTATTGCTAGTTGGGTCTAAATCAGAGGGTGTATTGTGAGTCAATCTCACAATGCACCAGTTTTGGGAAATTTCATCTCGATAGGGTCATGTGGTCTCCCCGGAATCCTATTCTTACCATGTAATCCCTGAATTTTATGGCTCATTTTGACCGCACAGGACGTTAGTACTTTGGGCATTTTTAGCATGATTATGGAATGTCCTGTGGTTCTTTGACATTTGGAACACTTTTTGTCCCTAAGGGCTGGCATGTGTTTAGTACAGTACAGTACAGTATAGGCACAATTGCAAATGTTTTGGGATTGATCAGGACACCCTAATGGGTCTAAATAAGCCTGTTTCACATTGGTCGTCGGAACCGGGGCGGAAAGACGTACCGGTACGTCCCAATAATTTTGCCTCTCGCCCTGGCGCCCCCCCCCTCGACTTCAGAAACACCATTACGAAATTTACAATAACTCTGCAATGGCGCCCCTCACCAAAAAAGTTTATAATACACTGATCTCGCTTCTTAGAGCATACTTGCAGAAGTATAATGAAAGGTGGCTCCTCTTATGCAACGACTGACTGAAGTCGATGTTCAACACACAAAGGTTCTAGTGACGCCCCCACACACTGGTCCGTCCAGTGAACATGGTGAAGGAAAAACTGACGCCGCCCTTGAAAACAAAAATGCTGACGTCTATAGGTAATAATACCCTGTCAATACCGATGCCGCCCCTTGGAAGAAACATTACGGAAGAAGTATGTGCCATGGCACCTCAATACCTCAATACTAGTCATCCAATGAATAAATTGATGCCGCCCTTTGAAGCAAAAGAGCAATTGATAAGAACGCAAAAAGCACAGTAGGTGAAGGCTACACTTCATGTTACACTATGTCCACCATATGGAACAAAATTGCAAGGTGATACAACTATGAACTGATGAACTGATGCCGCCCCCTAGCATTGGCGTGGTCCCCACTCGTCACACAGAAATATGGGGGGCTACGCCACTGCCCACTAGAAGCAGAATTTCTAGTGAAAGATGGCATTCCTTTTAATGCAAAGACATGCGAATTCGTTCAACACACACGGTTTCTAGTGGACGCCCTCATATACGGGTCGTCCAGTGAGGAATAAACTGACACGCCCTTGAAAACAAAAATGCTGACGTCTATAGGTAATAGCATCCTGTCAATACTGCTGCCGTCCCTTGACAGAAACATTACAGAATGATTAATGCAAGGCACCCCTACTACTTCAATACTAGTCATCCCAATTTCCAGGAATATTGATGCCGCCCCTTTGAAGAGCCCCAAAGAGCAATTGATCAGCACGCAAAAAGCAACAGCAGCCCTGTTAAGGCTAACACTTTGTTACCACATGCACCATATGAAACAAAATTGTACAGGGTATACAACTATGAGTGTACTGATCAGCGCACTAGAACCAAATTTGCATACGTCGATGAAGACCCTAAGTTCTCTTGTTGGTTATTTCAATTAATTTATTTTAACTGATGCGCCGCCCCCCTTTAGAAGCCACTATGTAGAGGTCTTAACAAGCACGCGCCCATATTCCCCCTTGGTTATCCAATAAATCATGATTATGACGCCTTAAGAATTTTGCAGAAGTCTAATAACCGCTGGCTATGTAATAATGTAAAGAAGTAATGGGTCTATGGCGGTTAAGAACTGCTGCCGTCCCTTGAACATGTTTGAAAAAAATGCAAAATTCTAACATGCAATGGTAGCCCTACATCGGCTCAAGAAGAACCTTCCCAAGTCCCTTTTTCGCCTATAATTCGTTTTTTTTTTCTTTCAAGCCACCGGGAAACCTCCATAGCAATAACACGTATCATAGTTTCCGCACAACAAACGCCCTTTGTACATTATCGAGAGCTGTGCTTAAGTCCTAGCGGTTCAATTTCCTAACCTAACGTATAGTATGTGAACGATCCAAAAAATTTTCTAGATTTGCTATGAATGCGCTTCTTTGTTTTAAACATAATTTTTCAATTTTCTCATCATCTTTCAGAATTTCTTGAACCAGCCAAAAGCTCAAGTATCCAACTGTAGGGAATTTAGAGCGTACGATTGAGCGAACAGGAATTGAGTTGAGGCCCCCCTCACGGTCCGCCAGCTGCCATGAATTAATAAAACACTACTGCTTAATTGAGACTATTTACACTGTGATTACTTCACAACCGGGTAAATCAGCTCTGTGTTTCAAATTCCAACTGTACTTTCGTAAGATATTTTCCCCTTCCCCGCATGATCCCCTACTTCTAAAGATTAATTTCTAGTAATTACAATTTTCAGTGGATATATCCCAGCCAATTTTTCTTATCTGTAATAACTGTTTTTGTTGGGTTATTTTGGTAAAGATTTACCAAGAATATGCGGTAACTTGGGCAGGTAACCGGTAAACGGTACTGAGTGCAGGATTGCAGTTTGAGACTGAGTTCCTAATAGGCAGGATACTGCATTTGTTCGGCGAGAACGGGCTAGAATAAATTCGGACTTGCCACAAATCTTGCATGTTATATTTTTCCGTTTTGGGACTTGGCAATTTCAAGTTCATGTGCAGTGCTTAACATTAAGGTTTTGTGTACCGTTCTGACCGTGTACTCTCTCTACTGTCATGGCTGTGTGATACACTTGACCGATGTTACATTCCCGTCCGACAAGAAATAATGAAGTCCACAACGCCATTACCGTCGATCATATGGTTCGCCGCGCGCACAAGATTATGGTGGACTGGCTTCCGGCTGCTGTTGTAGCCCTTACACTGGTTATCCAATAAAGTAATGAAATGGGAACGTTCGTCGTCTCTCACAAACAGCAAATTTTTGCAGAATCCCCCTATTAAACAATTGGCGCCTTGTTTTCTGGTTGTCCAGAGCAAAGTTAATGAATTAATGCCTCCCGATAGAACAAATTTACAGAATTCTTCCTAAATGGTTAAAAAAAATGGGGTTCTTTGGGTTTAAATTTTTAGCAAAATGTTTTCTAAAAACTAGGGGTCTTTTTCCTGGGTGAAAAATTTCCAAAATTACCTCCCAAAAATATGGGTGTTGAATTGGTCGATAGTGGTGGACATTTTCAAAAATAATGGTCACTGGGTGACAACGATGGCTGAAATGGGGGTCTAAAGCAATTATACGCGTCTCCCTCCAAAATGGGAGTGCCCCCGGAAATGATACCATCGCATTCGTCATTCCTCTTACATAAAAGGGGCTGAATGTTGCTTGCTTTTTCAGATCTCTCATACCGAAAGCACCGTATTACCCGTCTGCAATAGGGAAGTACCATTTTGCTAATTCAAATTGTCGATCAAATTTGCATGAGAAATTATGTTTTAAAACCAACATTTTCTAGGGGTTCCCTCCCGCACAAAGCAATGGACTTATGGGTGAAAAAGATGTTTTTGGAAAATGAACATTGCCCAAGGATACTGTTCTTCCGTGCGGGAAGAGGGAACACCTCTTCCCACAAAACCCACCTCCGCTCCAACTTCAAATAAATTAATTACAAATGGACCCCTCTATATAATTAATCAAAACCAACGTAAACCTGAAACTATCTCTTACTATTTTTAGCTCTTTATATTATGTTTGCTTACAGCCTTTAAGGAACCACTTACAAATTTTCAACAAAAATTTCCACAATGTTTCTATCATTTGTATGAGAACTTGTGTTTTTGGGAAGCAAACATTTCTATTGTTCCGCGCTTCGCGCGGAGAGAACCCTCCCGCACCCACCCGTGCCGCTTTATATCAACATTCATATAATGAAACTTCCATTCTCGATTGACTACTGCAATTACTCTTTCTTTTTGAAGGCCTTTGAATCTTATATATTGGCTAATTTAATATGTTCCATCAATCTTCTCCCACAAATAAATGTGGATCATGAAAATGAGCATTTCAGGATTCTGCGCTTCGCCCTGAAGTTGGCAAACCCCCGCCCACATCCCCCCTGCCCCCTTCATATAAGAAGTGAACTGATAGCTACGCTAACATATGTTTTTGTTTTTTGTTTTTACTTCACTGTCCTTTTTAAATTCACTGTTGTCTTTTTTTATCTCACTGTGTTTAATCTCACCGTCAGAGAACTTGTCCTGATGCCAGTCCTGGCACACTGCCCTTATCCAGGGAGGCACCCCGATGTTCAAGTAAGATGGAAATCTCAGTGGGCTCCAGCTTAATGTGGAAGGTCTCACTAGGGTAAAGATAAACATCAAATCGAACACCTCAACACGCATAAGGTCACTTCGATTCTTTCTTCAAGAAGACACACGCTACTGACAGTTTCCATTTCTGAACATCTTGCCGGTCTACACCCTATCCTGCACACACACCGAAAGCTCTACCCACGGGATTTGCCACCCTTTGCTAGTACTCCGACTCAGCCCAATGGAAACACATTGCAAAGTCCAACCTGCAGACCTCCACTTGAAATGGGCAACGACCACAAATTGCAGGTGTCATGTCACCATGTTCTACAACAGCCACCCTAACACATCGGCTTTCAAGCAGAAACCCTCTCCTACCAACCTTATTGTGCTGCACCCCCCGTGCCTGGCCTTTATAGTCAATAAACCATCGCGGGCCGTGTGTCCCATGGATTGAGGCGCTCGTCCCGCAATCCAAATGGTTCGTGGGTTTTTGTTCGAGTCCCACTGCGGCCACGTGTGTGCCCTTGAGTAAGTCACTTTACCTTAATACTTACTCCTTCTCCCACCCAGTGTGTTATAAATGGGTACCGGGCCTTTATTCAATTGTCGGGAGTAACAGACTTCGCTGTAAGAGGAATGTAGCCGAGCCCCATACAAGCATATTATATGTTGGAGTCTGGCCCTATCGCTTTTCGGAAAGAGAGATGGGCACTCTTCCTGTTATGTGACAGGTCCCGTTCCCCTTTACCTTACCTTTTACCTTTACCATCACCTGGTTACGGAAAACCAACCCTGATTGAGCTACCCAGAGGACTGGTGCCCCCTTCAAATCCGGTTGTACAACTTTTGGCACGACCCCAAGCAACCAGAACACTTCCAACTCCTGGTAAGTGGAATACGCTACACACCATGACCTTGCGTTTTGCAAACAGGACACCATCTTCTCCATCACCGTCACTGTTCTCGACCGCTTTTTCCGAGTCCCCACACACACAAACCCATCACTGATCGCTCAGTAGAGCCTGCTAAGCCTGTACCAACAAGCCAGTGAAAAGGTGGAACTACCGCAAGGCAGACTGGAACCAGTTCAAGAACCTGCATGATTCAGAAGTGCCCCCTCCGATAAACCAAACCTCCCCAACCTGGACAATTTTACACAAGCACTGTGGTCCTCACTCTCAACTCTTTATTAATATAAGCCAAAGAAGACCATCCCACGTGGCTGGCCGTCGCAGTTATATATCCCATCCTGGGATAGGAATGTGGAACTCTTTACAATGGGTTCCTGAATTCTGAACCCGTGGAAGAAGTTTCATCCAAGGCTTCAGATTGACCAACCTGCTTTGGGACAGGATAAACGCCGTGAAGCGCTGGGAGGACACGGTCCAAGGAATTGACTTCACCCACTCCAGCCGGAAGGCCTGGAAGACCATAAACCGCATCAAACCGAAGATTTCCAACCATCGAAATGTCCAATGCCTGCCAACTCAATTGCTGTGCAACTCCTCGCAAATGGACGTTTCAAGGACATTGATAGGATCCCTCGCTCTGTCCAAAAAAGGAGATCACCCACCTTCTTCAAGCCCCGGTTGTGGACGGTCACTTTCAATATCCTCTCACTAGATGAGCACTTACCTCTGCTATCAGCCCCCACTAAGAAGTGGGAACGGGGCCCAGGGCCCCTTATAACATACCACAGAGTTCCTGATGCAATGTGGGCCCACGATTTCCTAGATTGGTCTCCATGAGTTTCTACCACTTGTTTTCCGCCTTAAAACCACCATTTTTTTTACCCTAGATCTGGAGAGAGGCCTACTATCATCGCACTCACTCCCCCCAAAACCAAACAATCCTTTCGACATCCACAACCTAAGACTATCGCCCTATCACTACTGTGTGTCTTTTTCAACTCCTTGAAGAGGACTGAATCCTGGCCGAACTGGACCCGTCTTCGAACCCATCTGCCTTGAGCAACAAGCAGAATTTCGGCGTGGGCCTTAGCAACTGCCCACCAGATTGTAAAACTCACAAACTATATTGAGGAAAGCTTTGAAAGCGCCGTAAGGCAGGCGTCATCGTGATGGTGGTGACCGCGCGTTACTACTGCAGCATACGACCACCGTGGGCAGCCAGGGCACACTCAAGCTTCTCGACCATCCCCGATCGTCACTTTGTACAATCCATATGTAACATGCTTTCAAAACCGTAGTTTTATAATTTTCAGACCGTGGATGGGCAGATTAGAAACTTCTGCTCAGTCGCTTAAGACCGGGGTAGCACAGGGATCTGTGCTGGCTTCCCATTCTGTTCAACTTGTAATCAGCGATTACCTCAACAACATCTAGACAACCTTAGACATATGGGCTACGCCGACGATCTTGCCCTCCTCCACTCGGACAGCCACTTGACAGAAAGTAGCAGCACACGTACGACAGACCTGGGCCATAACGTTCATCCAAATATCTTCAAGACCTGGAGACTGGACTGAAGCGAAGCCAAGACCAAGGCTACTGCCCTCCACCTCAACACCAAAGAGGGCTCAAATCGCCAAATTTCAAAATCACCTCAATTGAACGCCTCTGGCCCCATACAAATCCTACCACCACCTACTTGGGGAAGTGAAGCCTTGACCGCAGCTTACCTACTGGCAAGCACTTCGAGTCCCGTAGCGCTTAAGGTATCTTCGAGGAATACCTCCTGTGCCGACTTAGTGGATCTTCATGGGGTGCCATCCCAACGACCCCTGCACCCCCGCCTTGGCCTTGGTCTACAGCACTGCTGAATATCCACCCCAGCATGGTTGTCAACGCTCTCACACAAATACGCTGGACATGTACTAAACGATAACTTGACGAACCTCACTGGCTGCCCCTCCTTCCTACTTCCATCTGAATTTCCTACCAGTGCTTTCGGCATTTGCACCGCCGTACTTCCAGCGCGAACACCACACGCACAAACTAGTGAATAAGGCCCTGCGGGACAACAAGCTCCCTTCTGCATAACAATGGTCCAAAGAATCACACCATACTCGTGTCAAACCAGATACTACTGCGCTCTCGGCCGACCTTCTGCCGACAACCCGCTGCTAACTCTCCAGTTCCCCCTCATCATTTACAGAACATTGTAGAACTGCCTGAATAGAGTACGCCCCAACCAGAAATCAACTCTCTTTTCACCTAGAAACGAACGACCACCTGCAGCAATCTCCACGAAGAAAGGGTCACCTTAAACCGGAATTCGCACAGGAGTCGGTCCGTTTTCAAATAGCATAGCCACCGTGGAGGGACTGCGGCCATCGCCAGCCTCAATGTGGTTCTCCATCACATACTGGCGGATCACATTTCTCAATGAGTGCCTTCTATCTGTTCGTCCACGCGTGGAAACGCAGATTTCTCAAACCCAAACCCATCCACATGAGTTTGGCTCCACTCTTACAACATGTTTACTGCTGCCTCATACGCAAGAAGCATACATAGACTCTCCACTATCAATTGACTTATGGTTTTTGTTGTTCAAATAAAACCTACACATTACCCTCAATTTTTTACTTTTTAATAACCGTTGTCAAATGACTATATTCATTATAGTGAAACCTTTGTAATTTCAAATTGTCTCCTTGCCTTTCATCAAGGCGTTTGCGCTTTATTTTTTTATTTTCCTAAAGTCCTCGTCGACATGTGGTCGAGCGCCCCCTCATGGGTTGAGCCCTATGGTTGCGCACGCCTTTTTCCTTTCCTCCGCATTTATTTTGTGTGTGGTTGTTTTTCTTTGATTTTTCGGGAATAAATCTTCCGACACTTTCCTGGACCTCTGATTGGGCAATACAATTAGGCGCCCGTATGGATTACATTTGACGGTCAAACAATCCGAAACACCTGACTGCACATTTTTTAATGTACTTTTCGGGCTTTTTATCTTGTTGTTAAAGAAAGGTTCATTGAAATTAATCTGGCACGAGCATCAATGAAACTACAATCCCCCATAGGAAGACTAATATACGTTGAATTGACAACAATATGCGTGCACAGAACTATCCCTATTTGCGCAAAGAGGCCTCGCTTTTCCGCCGCGCGCCTAAGGCCTTCGCCTTCGTACAACGCGCGCCTCTTGGAATTCCCTGTCGAGGCGTCTGTGACAAAAACTAGTTTGTCTCCATCAAATTTTCACACGAGAAAAAAGTACTTTTGAAAATGGAACATTTTCCCCCCGCGAAAGGGAGCCACCTCTCCGCATGTAACCCTGCCGCTTCAAATATATGAACTCTACAAGGTCAATAATTGACTTATGGGTATCGTTCAAATAAACCTTAACAATTAACTCAATTTTACTTTTTAAGACCGTTGATCTATAACTATATTCATTATAAGGTGATCCTTTTATAATTTCAAATTTGTGCCATCAATTGTTCAATTGGAAAAAACGTGCTTTGGGAAAAAATATTGCCAAGGGTTCCGCGCTTCCGCATGAAGGGGTACACCCTCCCACACCCCCCCTTACCATAATAACATTAACACTTACTGTGGCCTCAAGTGGAAAATCGAGATCTCGCTCATACATGTGGGCAGGTATTATAAAATGCCTGCCTTTGTTTGCATAGAAAGGTGTTTTAAACATTTTTTTTTTAAATCTTATGTGGGAGGACAAGTTATTTTTTTTTTACACTATGGAAGTTCCAGTCCCCTGTGGACCGCGAGGTTTAAAATGATTTTCAAAACATGTGATTTAAAGTTTTACCTAAATATAATAAGATTTTCGCCCACGGAAGATAAACAGGTAGCGCCCCGGCCCCACCCCAGGCGTACGTCCCAAGTAAAATGCTCCGACGGCCGTGCTGTTTCACACTCCTTGAGCATTCCAGTCAACAGTAAGACCCTGTGAATTGTATTTAAATGCTGAACATTCTATTCTATTTTAGGATGTTTTTCCTGTACTCTTATCCTGTGTCCTCGCCTGAAATGACATTCCATCAGTGAACACCTGTTTCAGCAAAACAGTCTAATGCATTGCATTGTGCTTTTTCTATTTTTCTTTTTGTTTTTAGATGGTTTTATTTTATTTTGGTGGGGGGACGCCAGGGGCGAAACGCTTCAAAACAAACCAGTCCGCCCGTGCTGGCGCTACCCATTTTGATATTCAACGGAATAATTTATCATTGTTTGGGTGCTTTTGTATCCACACCATTGTTCCAATTCGATACAAAACAATCCCCGCCAACATTCAGTTGTTGAGTGTTGGGTGCTATTGGGTGGTTCAATTTTGTCCACCCCTGGCCAACACAACGAATGACTGACACAATCAGTTGTCTTGATTTAATAAACCGCCTCAATGAATACATCTTTCACCTAGGCGCGCATTTGCATTATGAGAAAAAGAGTGAATCTTCAAGCACATGATCCAGGTACACTAATTATTACAGACAATTGACATACACTTGGCCACCTCTAACCCATCCAGGTTAAATTGTATCACTACCGATAAGTGTATATGCAAAGCGTTAAGCGGCACCCACAGTATGTGGAAGAAGCGGAGGCAGCCATGGCATTTCTATGTTTTGGTACTTCTAGGTTTTTCTTTGGGTCGGCAAAACATGCGAGATGGTGAATTTCCTTAAAGATTACGTAACGTTGTGCCTCTCTAAATCTATATAGAACCTCTTTGGGGACGCTTCATTTGGAATGTGAGGTGGTTTGCATGGTACAATGCAGGTAAGGCTGGTTATAGTTTTCCGATTTATGGATAACAAAATTCTCAGGTGTGTAATATTTTGTCTATTGGTTTTGTATAATAGACAAGTTATAAAATAGGATGAGTCCATCTCAAATCTTTCCTGATTTTTTAAGCTTCACTAGTAAGCAACACTGGCAACATTTAAAAATATTATGCCTTCAAATTTGTTTTTTTTTTTTTTTTAAGATTTTTATTTTTTTTATTTTTTTTATTTTTTTTATTTTTGAACCTTTTTGACCCTGTTTTTGAATATATGCCCTCAAATTGTTGACGCCATCAGTTTTTCTATATTTGGAATCCTTTCGGGATTTACTTCAGTTTGGAGAACGTCACAGTGTGGTTGATGAGGCATACATTTACATTGTACACAGAATTGAAAATTTGATTTCATTAGGCTACTTACCAACCCTTTGTGGCTGGTTGGTAATCTTTTTGTTGTTCCTTTGTTCTTATAGTTTTTATGGGGGTATTGGATAGTGTTTTGGGAAAGTTTCTTGATACTATATTAAGGTTATTTTTATATTAAATTGCCGGTGCTGCTTAAACAGGAATATTAAGTATTTTGTTGACATTTTTACACCTGAGTTATATATTGCCTGCCTTATACATGCATGTTCCTAATCTAGATGTGACTTCCTGATGGGTGCCAATGGTGAATGTTCTTGTGTATTTATTTATTTGCAAGTAATAAAGCCCATGGGGCCATTTGAAAACAAAAAAGTACAAATTTTAGACTTGTTCCTTTAAGGACCAATAAGTAAGGTCAATCATCCATTATTTCGTGGACAGGAGAGCGAAGGAAGTTTTGAGGGTGGATTTTGGTACTTTAGGGTATTTTTTAGAAAAAAATGAGCTCCTAATACCCCTCCCAAAAGTGTGGGCTCACTCCAGGGATACCGCCAAGTCCAAAATTGGCTGCGTGGGGCCATCTTGGAATTTTGGAAATTTCATAAACTTTCTTGAACATAATCAACCTGGAGAACATGATGAGGTTATAAGTCTGACTAAATTTCATGATTCAGGAATCCATTCCAGAGGTTATTGTTATTTCATAAGAGGTCATCTTTAACTAAAATTCCAGATGGCCGGTGTTGGGCTCGGTCTAACCATATTTAAATAATTTTTCATTCTGTATCTTTTTACCAATCTGCCCTTTAGAACACATTGCAAGTGTTGTTTTTCTTGGCTCATTCCTTGGCTAGAAATATAGTTCCTGGGTTTAAGTTTGTGCTTATAAGTAATCTTTCTTGAAATCCAAGATGGGGCCGCCAACATCCATATTGACAAATTTGAAAAATTGGGGATGCATTTGAAGAAATGAACTTTAGACAGTGGGTACAGGCCCGTTTTTGATTGTTTTCCTCCACCATGGAGAAGAATCAAGGCTACTCAAGGTTTTTTTTTTCATTTTACGTCATATTAGGTCTCAAATCCTCCAAGATGGCTGCCATGGGTTTTTAGAGTTTAGTCACTGTCTTTCCCCATCCTGCAGTAATGGGTAGCTTTAAGTTTTGGTTTTCGTTTTATTTTTACTGTTTTTACTTAAATACTATCAAATTATGTATTGTAACCTTGTTTTGTTGCCATACAATAATAATGATTGATTGTGTTTTTTGTTGTGTTAGGAGGGAGGGTCCCCAGTATTTCCGCAGGGGGATGGTAGGGGAACTTGGAAATTTTTCATCACGCGAGAGGGGGGAACATGAATTTTAATGGGGAAAATGGCCTGATCAAGGGGGATTGTGAAATTTTTGAATGGAAGCCAAAGGGGGGAACGCGAACATTTTTGCCCGAAAAAAGTTGAAATCCTCCAATTCCCCCTGGCAAAAATAATGTACCGCTCCCTTATTGAGTGTTACCTTGTTCTTACTTTTTTGACAACTTTTTTTAAAAGCTTTCCTTCTCTATGTTCGCCCATTTTCGAAGTTGTTACATTACTCCCTGGTTACTGGATCACGCACATTTGTAGGTTGTTATTGTACGCCATAGACTTTGTGTAGTGATCAGTTCGATCGGGTGCAGACTCAAAAGCGTGGATCCATGTGATATAATTAACGACCAGATTACACATAACACTCGCATGGTTAATAATAAGTCACGTTTCTTCTGGGTGTTTAACTTGTTCACCTGTGGTTTATTCCTGTACCATCATGTGTATGACAGTACTGTGTTTGCATTGTTCTGTTTTTGTTCTTTTTTTACACATTTTTTGCATGTTTTCTTTATAACTCAGTTTTTTATAACTCTAGTTTTATTTGTGTTACCCTTGTTTCTCCTGTTCTCCTGGTGTTGTGTGTAGTCTAGCACCATCCCTTATTCCGAGGTACCTGACTAGCCACTCCATATTGGGTGGTCGTTACTAGTTCAGAGAATGAGTACATAGCTATTGCAGGGGTCGCATCAAAATGTTAAAACTACATTACTCACCTTGACTTACAAATACCATACCATAATGTCACGGATTCTTATTTCTAACGGATGTGCATTCATGGCAGTGAACTTACGAGGATGTTTGGCTTCAATAACTGGTGGCAAAATGAAAGAAATTGAGGCATAAAAAAAAGTATACATAAAATTGCCGTTATTAAAATTCCACATCACAAACTGGCAGAAACATGTTTACATAATACCTCAGAATTGCTTTTTTTGGTCCTTAATTATTTATTCGTGATAAAACACCCACGAGTCGGAATTACCATTGGAGGTGGTGAAGTGAAGTATTTTAAAACTTTTTTGTTTCCGACGGGATGTTTCCGTCGGAAAAACCCGCGATATCCTAGTGTACTCTATTTCGTAGCCCCGGGCTTCCCCCGGGCTACGCCGTGTCGAGCTGCACCATCCTGGGTGATAGTGACCAGTACTTTGTTTGGAATTTGTTTATTTTGGTCTTGAGTGTTACCATTGTTCTTACTTTTTAATACACATTTTATATACATTTTCTCTCTATAATACTCATGTTTTCTACTGTGTGTTAACTTGTGTCTCCTGTGTTTATTTGTATACCATCATGTGTGATCAACAGTACTGTGATGGGAATCATTTGTTTGTTGTTTTTGTTCTTGAGTGGTTACATTGTTCTAACCTTTTGACACATATTTTTTGCATGTTTTCTCTCTATACCAACTCAAGTTTTCTCTGTGTGTAACTTGATTTCCCCCGTATTTATTCCTGTGCCATCCTGCTGTGCCTGACAATACTGTGTTTGGATGAATTATGCATCCTTTAAGAATCATCATGTGATGAATCTGACTCGGAGTCTGATTCATCACATGATGAATTCGTATCTGAATCGGAGTGAGGCCATTGTTAACATTCAGGGCTAAGCCCTGTGGAAGGGCAGGCTGAGTGTACCGAACAGGCTGACACTTCCCATCTACTATGTGCCAACCATGGTGCAGAAGAGATGGGTGGTTCTTAAGTTGAAAATGGCGTTGAATGTATGCCAGGTAGTTAGCTCTCATAAGATGGTATGTTAAGCTGTCATCATCAAGGGGTAGACGAATTGTGCACTTCTTCTTAAGACCTTTCCACTTCAGTGTTCGAGCCTCACCTGCGCTTGTGCTGATATTGTCACCGTAGACATACTTCAGTACAAACGTCTTGAGGTCTGACAGGACGTCGGCTTCAAGTGGCAGGTGATCACCGCATCTCAACAAAGTTGTACATATTGTAATGAGCCGACACACTGGAGCGGCAACGATATTCTGTATCAACGATCCGTACGACGTTTCTGAGTCTATCAAGGAAGACGAGAGGGACAGCAGAAAGGATGGTGTTCCCAATGTGTTCATGAAAACAGATGAGCCATTCCCGTCAGCCCACGATTTTATGTCTCAGCTTAGCAACTCAAGTAATAAAATCCGACTTCAAGACTTCATCAAAGTAACATTCTGCAAAGCTGCATCTGATGGTGATAAAGAAGTGGTGTACTCTGTTGGAACAAGTTGCATCAACCTACAGTCTGGCGAGGTCCTGAATGCCTTCCAGTTCAAACACACAGAAGCTGATACGATCTTGATTTCAACGTTATGCTCAAATTCGGGAACAGGGGTATGAGGATGCAGTTGTCATTGATAGTCAGGACACAGACGTATATGTGCAGGCAGCGTATGTCTCGCATCAGATCCAAGGACTGCTGTGCATGAGGAGGAAAAAAGACAACCTTTTCTGCCGGGCATTTTGTAATGAGGACATTGCAGACATTATCATCCCCTCGCACGTGGTGAGTGGTTGTGATAACTCTGGGTTCTATGGACGAGGAAAGAAGGTTGTATTTAACAAGGCGTCTAACCCTGACGTCAGAACACTACTCAAGAGATGCGGTGATCACCTGCCACTTGAAGCCGACGTCCTGTCAGACCTCAAGACGTTTGTACTGAAGTATGTCTACGGTGACAATATCAGCACAAGCGCAGGTGAGGCTCGAGCACTGAAGTGGAAAGGTCTTAAGAAGAAGTGCACAATTCGTCTACCCCTTGATGATGACAGCTTAACATACCATCTTATGAGAGCTAACTACCTGGCATACATTCAACGCCATTTTCAACTTAAGAACCACCCATCTCCTCTGAACAATGGTTGGCACATAGTAGACTCCGCCTGCTCTTTCCACAGGCTTAGACCTGAGTTAACAATGGGCCTCACTCCGATAGATACGAATTCATCATGTGATGAATCAGGACTCCGAGTCAGATCCATACATTGATGGTTCTGAAAGTGATTGATAATTCTCAACACAGTTTTGTCAGTCACACAGGATGGCACAGGATTAAACACACAGGGGAACTTAAAAATGTTTTTCACAGTTTATGTTTTTAAAACATTAAAAAAAAAAAAAAAAAAAATATGTGCCAAAGGTTTAGAAACAAGGGGGTGGTACCCTCAAGAACAAAAACAAACACTAAACAAACAGAATTCCCAACAAAATAATGTCGATCACACAGGCTGTATACAAATAAACACAGGAGTCACAGTTACCACACCGTAGACAAAACTTGAGTTTAGAAACTTGAGTTTTATTGAAGACAAAATTTCATCTAAAAATGTGTATTAAAAAGATAAGAAAGAACAGGGTAACAATCAAGACCACAAAATAACAACATGTCCCAAAAAAGTATCTGTCAATAAACCTAGGAGAAACAGGATGAAAACAAGGTTAAACACCACAAAAATATGAGTTATAAAAAACCTTGAGTTATAAAGAAAACATTGCAAAAAAAATGTGTGAAAAAATAGAGAACAAAAACACCAAAAAACACGACCATTGCCAACACGGACTGTCCATCACACACAGGATTATCTTACAATACTTTATTTTTGAAGTAATTTAGTAAACATTACCACCACTGTCAAACACAAAACATTTAAAGCTACCTTACTTCAGGATGTAATTGACAGTGAATAACTCTAAAACAGGCAGCCATCTTGGATTGGACTCTCTAAATGACTTACCAATTAATAAAAAAATAACCCTTGAGAGTTTGATTCTTCTCCATGGAAACAATCAAAAAAAAGACATGTACCCACCCATGTCTAAGTCAGTTCTTTCAAACGCTATCCAATTTTCCAATTTGTCATATGGCTGTTGGCGGCCACTTGGAATTTTTTCAAGTTACAGATCTACTCTTGATAGAAAACTAAACCCAGAAATATATTTAAAGAAAGACATTAGCCAAAAAACAACACCTTCAATTGGTTGTTTCTAGGCAGACAGATTGAGTCAAAGATACAAACATGAAAATATTTAATATGGTAGACTGTGTGGCCATCTTGAAATTTGTCAGTTGAAGATGACCTCTAAATGAAAAAATAAACCTTTGGAGAATGGATTTTCTGATCATGTTGATTGAACATTTTTTTTTGAAAAATTGTTGTTGAAATTAATTCCTGGCTGATTTGAATTTTTGGAAAATTAGTCAGAAATGACCCATCAATATGTTCCAGGTTGATATGTTAAGAAAAGTTTATGCTTACCTTTTAAACTCCAAGATGGCCAGCAAGCGGCCATTTGGGTTTGCTGTCCCCCGGAGTTAGCCCACACTTTCGGGAGGGGTTAGAGGAGATCCATGTTTGCGAAAACCCCAATAAACGTTTATAAAAATCACCCTAAACCTTCCTTAGCTCTCCATGGTCACGAAATGGCTGGAATTTGACCTTACTAACATGGCAAGGGGTGATAAACTAATGCGTTAACCGGACTTTATTTTATGTCCAGTATATTGTGAGCCGCTGCTAAAACTGCCCTCAATAAAGGAGCCATTTTCATAAGGGTCAAACACCTTCCAAATGATTACCATAACATAGTGATAATCGGTTGTATAACAAAGAGCGTCACATATGTTTGTATTTAGTCTCTTCTTTTTCCCAATATGAAAGAAAAGAAGTCATCTGGGCTAATATGTATTTCAATACCTGGACTGGAATAGGAGTATGACATTCTGCACAAAAATAAAATTAAGACTTCAACGCCTTACATTTGAAAGTGTTATTTTAACACAAACAAAATCAGCTTCAGTGATGACAGAATCTCTAGCGCCTTGCCAAGATCTCTCAGGGGGAACTCGTGAAAAGCAAACACGAACCATCTGCATTTCGTGGAAACGATGCACTCTGTGAAAAAAAATAAAAAGTGTGGACATGAATAAAAAATAATACGCACTTAGAAAACTGTGTGGGAGATTTCGCCCGACAGTTAGATTGAGGCCTGCTCATTAAATGACGTTGAGTGACGTCAAGAATATTTGAGAAAACAGCAAGGGGGTTGAATATTGGAAATTTGTATTTAAAAAAAATAAAAAAAATAAAAAAAATTTCCCCACATGCGCAACGTAAGGATTAGGGTGTAGCACATAAACATTTCTATCATTGATTGGACTACTTTCCCCGTCAAATCGAATTCTGAGTCAAAGCTTCAGCGGATGTACTGAATCGTTCCGTATGCGTTTTTCTCTCTGGCCTTTGATCTCTACAGTTTGGCGAAGTAATCATTTTGAACTTTTTTCCTTCCTAATTATCTTTCAAACATTTATTCATAAGCGAACATATTTTCATGGCAAATTCATGAAGGTTTTTTTAACCTCTATAATCGTACCATATTGACTTGCATCGGTTGTAACATAAACATTGTGGCGTTTTATCACGCTTGGCTTATATGTTTCGGTTATTGCAGCGGCGTTTTGTTTGTGGTACGTTGTACATATAGGCAAAACAGGAATAAAGATGGCAGTTCAATGATTGTTGTCACAGGGGCGCGGGACCATTTGTGGAGCAATTAAATAATCTGGACGCATTAACCCGCACCGCGCGCAAGTGCTTGTAGCCTGCTTCGAAAAACAACACGGGGATCCGTATGATCATTCAGCCTCGGTAAGGGTATTAGCCGGCTGACTTTTGTTTTCAGTTTTGTAGATTATGGACCCATCTTTTTCACAGTCATGCGGGGAAAGGAAAATTGAATATTAATTATTATAAGCAAAATTCTACAGATGTTGATCTTTAAAAAGGAATTTTATTAGGGAATAAATAACAGCCAATTTTGGAAAACAAAAATAAAGATTGATGAACGTGCACGGCATTGATTGGTGTATTATTTTGCTTCGGGGGACCCATTCAGGTTATAAAAATGAAGTACGTATTACTACATTGGAAAAAAAGGAAACCGACTTATCGTCATCGTAGTCGGTTTTTGAAATCAGTCGGGAAAAGGTAAATTTTGTTACTGTTTAGACATAATACACGGTGTTCTTTTGGAAAAAAATAAATAGCACTTTGGGCAGCAGAGAGGGTTCATGTTACAGAAATTGATTTAACATAGTCGGATTGATATATATCGGGCGCCCCCCGAAGAGGCAACTGATATCTGATTTACCTGACACGGGACCTTGGTTACCTGACACGTGACACCAAACTATTCATCTCGTTACCCGGTTATAATACAATACGGCAAAGCAGGAAGCATTCTGTATCTCTGTTGGCACAGCGTAATCGATCAAGATGTGAGACTATACAAGTGGTTCTGTACGGGGGGTTTTAGGAAACACGATGCTGCTCGATTTGGGCATTGGGGAGTTCCAAACGGTAATTTGTGTTGAAAAATGATACATTGCATGACTATGGCAAGTTCTCGGTCCCAGGAAATTAAAAAAATCATCTCTTAAACCTTTGTTCAAAAGATCTTTAGTAATATCCTGCTAATTAAGGAAAAAAATATGGAAGTTCACATTCAATATGCTTTCTGGGTAAATTACCTGTGCAAAAATCAAAAAACTCCAAAATTACACTGCAAAGTAATCTCTATCAAACATAATACCCTGAACATACGCGCCATGGGCTACCAGATGCTATGCGCTCTGTTGTTAGCAATCGCTATGCGACCCGATACACTCTAATATCAAAAAACAGCCCTTTTAGAATTATTATTACACCCCCAAAAACCATTGCACTCCTGGATTTTTTTCGCAAGGATAATACTCCAATGGACCATGAAAACCATCTGGTACGTTATTTAGGGATATTCATGATATATGTGCCGTAGATTTATGCCAATAAATTCCTGTAACATTTTAAATTAGTTGGCATACCGATAATTTCGCGGTAACAATCTCTTTAAAAATCAAGACCTTTACTGATACGAATTTAATCAACAAATATTTGAAAACAAAAATCTGGCCGGTCGAAGTTCCAAAAAACAAAACTAAAAACCGTAAGGTAGGAGAAGAAACTCGAAACCCGAAAGACGGCTTTCAGCCTTTGCTTGGGGATCTTCTGAAGTGGGTGATTGGATGAATGTGATGAAACAGTAGTGAAATATCAATAGTTTAGTATATTGAAAAATTTAAAGAGGCGTCTAGGATTTGTA
>JAMKCH010043604.1:0-176548 GCA_023653785.1 Ophioderma brevispina | reverse complement strand
TATATATGGATCGACTATTCTTAATTAAAAATGCATATCTTTATTACCAGTCGTTTGAAAATATTATTTTTCATTTAGAATTATGCATATAACAAGTATCGTGTTGATCGATCGCACCAACTTCAAAACATGCATTCAATTTACACTAATATACCAACCCTATCTGACAATATAGCTTGGCTAATTAGGCCTATAGCTTTGTGGTTTCCCATCCCAACAACCCGTGCATGATTAAATACATTCAGTTGAGTTTGTATCCGTTGGTCTATTGGCACGCGATCGGTCGAGTTGGGCGTTCACTCGACGGGCGAGTTGGCATTTTAAGACGGTCGAGTTGGTTATCGGTCAAGCTGGTATGACAGTC
Source organism: Ophioderma brevispina (assembly GCA_023653785.1). Taxonomy (NCBI): domain Eukaryota; kingdom Metazoa; phylum Echinodermata; class Ophiuroidea; order Amphilepidida; family Ophiodermatidae; genus Ophioderma; species Ophioderma brevispina. Next base: position 176,184 of record JAMKCH010043604.1, on the reverse strand, counting down.
GACCTTGGTTGTCCGTCGTGTTGGATGACCGTCGAGTTGTTATCGGTCGAGTTTGCAATCCTTCGAAGTGACTGACATTCGACTATATCCAAATCAACAACAAAACGGCCAGCCGTGTATATATCCCCGTTGTTAGCTTGCCGCGGAGCCGTTGTAGTGAAGCCTTACTGCCGAGGCTTACATACACTGCAAAATCTGCCCGCGGCTGTTCATGAATGTCACGTGACCCGGCCGCCGTGTATGAATGTCACATGACCCCGGTAGCCGTGATGTGTTGGCTCATCATAGAGATAGAAATAAGGCAGAGGTCGTACTTTTTGTATTTTTTTGGGAAATATTACTCTTGTTTTACGTTGTTAATTTTAATATTTTTTTTTATATGGTATTATTTTTAATTATTTTGACCTTGTTTATGATTATGTTTTAATTCATTTAAAAATTTTCATTTTTTAAATAGATTTTTGTTATTGCTTTAAATTTTGTGACAAGTATTTGAGTAGTGTTATTAATATATTTGGCATTTCGAGAGTTGACAATCAGAAGAACGTAACTCAACACTAAAAGAATATTAAAGATTTTCTTTAATTCTGTGTCATAATAGCCATTAACTAAAGTTTATATAATGTTTTCTTACATTACCATATACGAGCTTTATGATATGTTCACCATTTGAGTAATGAATAATTTGCTTATAGAAAATCTGAAACAATCACATTTCTCAAAGCAGAATTACAGCAGATTAAGAATTCTTTAATCTTTCTTTTAGTGTTGAGTTACGTCCCTTCTGATTCTCAACCCTCGATTTGTATTTGTAGTTTTTATTTAATATTTGTCATTTTGTTTTGGTTCTTTTATTATACTTTTTGAATTTATTTTTTTATTTTTTTCGTCTTTACTTACTTTTAATCTATTTTATTTTTGGTTTGTATTTAGTTTTAGTTAGTCTTGTTTTTTATTTTTTTAAATCATTCATTGTTTATTGGATTTTTTAATATCGTTTTTTTTATTTTTCGTAGCCTGTTTTATTTTTTGTTCGTATTTTTTAATTGTTTTTTATTTGGTTTTATTTTGTTTTATTTTAAATCATTACTTTCATTACTGTACTGTTTATTCTTTTTATTTAGGACTGCCATTATTTGTTTTATTTAGTATTGTAGAGTATGCCTAGCAACTATTTTAAAAGAGGCAACTTATAGATCCCATCTTTGGCTTCCTAAGAATTGTAGTTTGCCTTTGCCTCCGTGTGATCTTGGTTGATTTCATAAAATCTGGCGGTCCTGTACTTTATTTTAAAAGTCACTCTGACATTGGCGTTACCAACTATTCGTGAAAACGTACCAAAACACTATACATCCTCCACTGTACTATTCAAACTTGAGTTGTACTATCCAATGATGTAAAAAGACATTATTTTTATTCCTTGTTATTGAAGCGGAACTCAACAACAATAATGTCGTCAATGTGTCGGGAGTTTCACTATTAATGAATCGCGTATTGATGTATGATGTATGCGACCCGGGAACACACGGCGCCCCGACATGCAATGAATGGCAAAGGTCTGTAGCTGCACATTGCTTCGACATTGTTCAGCCAGTGAATTTAAATGAAGATGTTTTCTACAATCGTCAAGAAAAAAGAAAGGGAGCTCTTCTATTCTACCCCTATACAACGTAAATTTCCATTTGTGCTAGGGTGAAAGCTAACTGAAATGCATATATTTCAATCGATTTTGGGGGCTTTTTTAAGCTGTTGAGTTTAGGAGATTGGCTTCCACCTATAAAGGCTACACTGGAGCAATCAGGGAGCCAAACACATGTTGATTGACAGAAAAACGAAGTTGCCGTGCATATAGTCTACGGGTTTCGTACACGGCCAGCCGGGTTTTGTATATAGTCAGCCTTCCCTGTGAGTTGTGGCTAGGCCTAGGCTAGGGGTTGTTGGACAGTTTCACACCATAGACTATTGGAATGGCATTAGAGGACTGCCAAAATAGGTGAAACACATTTCAATGGGAATGAATTTGGCCCATTGGAAGACGAGAAGAAGGAGATATTTAAATGACGTTTCACACGATTTGGAACTCACCACTCTCATCAAGACAAGATTTATATTCATTAAAGGTGCATATTAACGAAATATTGCCACATTTTTTGAAGAGCGCCCCCAATTTCAAAATTTGATATTTTTGACAAGTTACTGTTGGTATTTGTATAGGAATTGTCTAAAAAATGCGTATTTATCCAAAATAAAAACCGATTTTGTAATTGAAATTGGGATCCAGATTGGACTTAAAGGCCCCCAGAGCGGAAAATGATACGTTTTGTCGTCCATGATGAAAATAGTGCCACCTCGAAAAATAACCTCTAACTTGAATTGCCCGCGAACTATTAAAAAACTAATGGATTGAGCGTAGACACGTTACATGGCGCGTTATTTCCCGGCTATTCACATTGGAAGGCGTTTCCAGCGCCGTTGAATATTATCGGGGATCCCCGATAATAATATTCTAGTACGAAATTCCTTCGTTTTTTGGTGGACACATAGACTTTCGGCTTAACAATTCACAGGTATATTTTACTAGCCAGTTACAAATTGCAAACCGTGTAAAAAACTCCAAATTTTTGCAAAAAATTGGGGGCGCCCGTCAAAAAAATGTGCTAATATTGCGTTAAATTTATTATTACGATGAGTTGCTTACCTTACTCCAATGTGATGTATTACAAATTGCATCTCAAGGCAGAAGATGCAAAAATCCAAACAAACTACCACATTATAAAAATGACGGAGTGAATGCTGCCTCGCCTTATCATGGGATGTGGCCTCCTGGCATGATAGACAGGATAATCCAGGCAAAAACTGCCATTCATTTTGTGGAAAGTCAAACTTTTCTCAACGGTTTTATGTCCATGAACCCATTACTTCTTTCAAATAAGCTTGGGGGGACACCAAGATTTTTGCCTCAATCCAAGAGGGCAAGCCCAAATTCAAAAATGGCCACCAAATTACCATAATTAAATATAAGTATGTGGAACATTTTAATTTCCAGGTTTTTTCGCAATATCTGGTTTTCGGACCCCTCGGGGTTTCTTTGATTAAGCATGTTGCAAGGTCCGTTGCTCATTTTAGAACGGTCATTTGATGCATCCGGGCCCACCCCATCCCAAATAACGTATGTTTCGCCCCATTTTCAGAGATAGTACAAGCGTAGATCGGGCTATTGGATAGAGTTTGCAAACCAAAAAAAAAAAAAAAAAAAAAAAAAAAAAAAACCCCCCCCCCCCCCCCCCCCCCAAAAAAAAAACAAAAAAATGTGCCTGTAGGTGTTAGTTTCTTTAGTTTCATGCTAATGATGGTTTCGTCAAACGCCGTTACTCTATATCATCCTGTTTTTTTTTTTAAACCCCTATTTCTCCATGAAGGGTTTAAAACAAGATGATTATATAAGCGACGGACGGAAAATAAATGCATTATTATTATAGCGTCATGGTTTAGACCCTATTGATTACTCCATGAGGGGTTTAAAAAAAGAGGGATATTTAATAGAGCGAGTCGGAAAGGAAATGCTATTCACTAATATATATCATCCTGGTTAAGACCCCTATTTAAATTTACTCCATGAGGGGTTAAAACAAAGAGGATATATAGCAGTCGGGAAATGCTATTCTATTATTATGATCATCCTGGTTGTAGACCCCTATTGATTTACTCATCCCAGGAAGTTTTAACAAGATTTATACACAGTGCTAAACTCCCTCATATTTGACATCTCCTTAGGGTTTTCCAATGTCGACAATAACAAATTGCATCATTCTTGGTGCACCAGATGACCCCCTAAACTAATATACACAAATTTATTTCAGGCGTTCCCTGGTGACGTCATACCAATGACGTCACCGGCGATCCCCTCATGCTCGTCCTCTTACCTTTGGGGCTAAACCTGACCGGTGAGACCCCCCCTGATATCTGTTCGCTCCCGATTCGAGTAGAAATTCACAAGGTTGGCTGATTTGTTCGGCCGAATATGGGTGAAAACTCTAAGTTACGTTAGCTATGTCCTGAGTCCGTTTTTAGGATTTTTGGGATCGCGACTTCGGCGAATTTGGCCAAATTCGTGAACGCAGGTTCCAGGGGAGATTTGGTCTGCCCAAATTCGGAAAACGGTAAATTTCCCCATTATAACTATTAAAAAATACTTTGAGTCAATTTGATTGGTTCGGTGGTGTCACATATTATGTTGGTACTGTTCGGACGGCATTAACCCTAACCGGACCGAGTCGTTTTGACGGCCGACGGCCCCAATGCCAAGAAGGGGCAAATCTATTTTTATTTTAACGGGGACCAGTGCAAAGAGAGCCAAAGTTTGCGTTTCATTGCATCTCGGCTGTTTTTCCGGCACAGGAATAAGTAGCGAAAGTTCAATAACGGGCCCAGATGCAACGAAAGACATGCGTCATTTTCCCTGAAGACCGCCCAGATGCAACGAAAAACATCGCGTCATTTTCCCGGAAGAACGCCCAGATGCAACGAAAAACATCCGGCCATTTACCGGAATACGTTGTCCCCCCCCCCCGCCAAGATGCAACGAAGAACATCGCGTGAAAATGCAATAAAAACAGGGATAATAATAAATATGGATGCGTACTGCACACTGCTCGTCATGAAATTTGTAGCTATGTTCGCCATCGTAAGTGGCGCTATGTAGCTAAATCATAGTCGTGCTGGCGCGATTATGCTCTTCAAGGCTCCGGTTTAACGTCATGACTACTTTTTATGCTAATTAAAAAAAATACGCTTTCTTCGAAAATGGTGGCGCTATCACCACGAAATCGAAATTGTCTATGGGAATTTGTACACCGTGTCACCCGCCTGATGATGAAAAGCATTGCGCCGTCTGCGGGCAAACCGTCTCGAAATGCAGTGAAAGCATCGCATCATTTCCCGGAATGACGGCCCAAAGCAACGAGGAACATCGCGTCATTTTCCGTAAGACGGCCCAACTGCAACGAGGACATCGCGTCATTTTCCGGGAAGACGGACAAGATGCAATGAGGGCCAATGAGAGCTCATTTGCGCGACCAAAAATAGTTGTTGACGGCCGAGATGCAACAATAAACATTTTCCGACTGGTACCACTTTTTCGTTGGCTCTCATTGCCTCTCGCGTTTCGGGTTAATACAACAGCTTCTCATTGGCGAGAGAGGCCGTCCCTGTAACAACTTTGTGCTTTTTATATCCAGTTTTAAATATACTACGACTAAAACTCCTTTACTCGGTTGGTTTATTAACTGGCATCTACACTAGACCTAATTCATGTTCAGGGTCATAGTTTCTTAACACCTATCTTTTGTGTGCCTTACAGATTTGTGTCCAGATTCAAGCTAATCCGATGAGTGCGACCATTCTATAGAATTGAAATCTTTATTTAGTTAATTCATTTCCTTTCTTGTAAGGGCGTCATTAGATTTTAGTTACTGATCCACCGGCCCATGTGCCAGCGTCTCTTTGGCTAGTCACGATAATTAACCTCCAAGACCGCATATGAGCCAGGTCGTTACCTCGTTAAACATCCTCTTCTTTGTTGGGTCTTGATTGTAATTCTTCCTTTGTCCTTTTTTTTTGAAGGACTGTCTTTGTTGTAAATCACGGTCCTTCAAGAAGGACAATTAACTTTGAGTTACTTAAGTGTAATCGTGCGTGCTTAACGCTTTCAATGACCACTCAACTGCTCTGTGGGTGGATGCCGCTCAATTTGTTTTGAGTGGATTCTCACCCGACTTGCTGGCGCCATCGATCGTGTGTACTAGGGAGTCCCCTGCCTATCTTACTGTGTAGGACTGCCGGGGATTCACTGGACATGATCGCGGCCGAGCGGGAGTTCTCTCGCGGATCCTCAGGCATGTCGACACGGCGCGGTGCTACGTCAGAGAAGGCGGCGCTTGTGGTGCTCCCCCGAGCACTGCAGGGCTTCGGTCCCAGTGGTGGCCGCAACCAACACCACGCGCGGCGGCTTCTCGGCTGCCATCCAGCTCCTGCTTTTGTGATCGCCCTTCCTGGGGATCTTTACCTCTCTTCTTTATCGCACTTGGAGCTGCCTCATCCCAGCCGTATGGGATAGAGGTGGCGTCAGGCCTGGCTATGCCTCGCCCTTCGGGGCTTGAAGCTCACCCGGCGGTGCTTCCCCTTTCAGTGGAGGCGCTGCCTCAGGAGCCGCCTAAGTCCCTCGGGACCGGGGTAGCTGCGGGCTCGGCTGAGCCTCCTTCGGGCGGGAGTTCGCCAGGCCGAAGGTTGGCCTCTCCCTTCGGGGATGATGCCTCCTCCCGTGCAGGCGACTGCACCTGGCGATGCTGTAGGCAGTTTTCGCTCGCCGGCCTCCGGGGCTGGTGCTGGGCCTTGAGCCCTGGTCCGGCGTCGGTCATCCCCGGCTCCCTTGGGGGAGCTGCGGTGGGTACAACCCTGTCTGGGTTCGTTGGCTTTTTCCCCCGCGGCGGGGCACTTGTCGACCAATAAAGCCTGCTTTACGCAGGCACTCAGCGCCTGCCGTCAGCGGCCTTCTCTTTTGTTGCAAGCCATCCTCGCTGTCCCCCCCCCTTTCCCCCTCCCTTTTTCCTGTTCCTTGTCATGTAACCAATCATTCCCCGCTTACTCTTCTCCGTCTTTGGCCTCGGCGATGATGGGGGTCCGAGGAGTCGGGTTCGGGTGCGGAAGGCTGCAAAAATCCCTCTCCATGGAAGAGCTGTTGAAGCAGGTCTCTGCTCACTGTCGGATTCCAGGGCGGATGGGTTGGCTGAGTTGAGTCCTCGCCAGGTGTATGAGATTTTTTCGGTGGTCTTTATGGCCTTCGATCTCTCATGCGCAGAGCAGACGGTCGTGCCTGACTGCGACCCAATTTCCGTTTGGGTGCTGGCAGCCGAGACTCTGCTCAGGGAAGCATTGACTCTGCCTCAGACCTTCGGGAGAGGTGGACGATTACTTTGTCCGACCCGGATAAGGCCTGGTCTAGGCGAGCCGAAGAGTTGACCGTGCCCTCCGAGTTACACTTCAGAGGACTACGAGAAGCTTTTCGCCCCCCGTGCCAGACCTCGACCGGGAGGTCCGCGAGCGTCTCCCTTCGGGGGGGCGGTCTAGCCTGTCTGCCTTCTCTTGGTTCTGGGAGGGTGAGCTGGCCGACTTCGATGGGCGACTTCGGTCACGTCCCATGCAAGTCTCTGGCTTTTTCTCAGCATTGCCCTCCTCTTCAACCATCTGGGACTGCAGTCGGCTGGGCCGGGAGTCCCCGAGTTTCGCTCGGGTGTCCCCCCCCCCGCCCCCCCCCTCTCGCCGCGGTTTGGCATCACGGTCGCTAGATTTATTGCATGGCCCCTTGCGCGTCTCACCCCTTGGTTCTGCGTCGTAAACGAACGTCCGCGCGGCATCTAGCGGCCGCCTCTCCGCAGCTTGCCTACATGCCTCAACAGGGTTTCCCTGTCTGGGTCTTCTCTGTTCGGGTCGGAGTTGAAATCTTGCCATTGAGCGGTTGCGACTCTGATTACGAACGATAAGACCTCTTGAGGCCTGGGCTCGCCAAGGTGGCAGGGAAGGGCAAGGCTGCCACCTCGAAGAAGAAGGAAGCAGCGTTATTCTAAGAGGAAGGCAGCAATCCAAAGACCCTCGCTTGCCACGGCCAAAACTTCCGCTGCCGCCGCTCCGCCAGTCTCTAAGGCGTCCTCCGGGACGTCTGGGGGCCAAGAGGAAGCGTGGCAAGGGGAAGATCCAGACCTCCAAGCGTCCTCCAGAGGCGCAAGGTACTGTCGTTTGACGGGTTGGCGGCCGCTGTTCAGACCTAAACTTACATGTATTCCAGATATTTTCAAGTGTTAAATGAGGTGTGTGATCAACAAAGACCTGCAAATAACCTTCAGCATGAACCTAATTAATTTTGTAAAGAAAATCAAAAGAAGATACTACCAAAACAGTGAAAATTGTAACAAAAAATTGCACGTAATCTATTGCCTTCCAGCAAAAAAATTACGGGGGGATTATAACAGGATTTTCTGCAATTCTTCAGATTCTTTCAAAACTGGGGGTGGGATTATAATCGAGCATGGGACTATACTCGGGTCAGTATGGTTTATCATTTACAAAGACAATCCCTCATGATAATGCCCAAACAAAATTATATGACTGGTCCTTGAATTAATTCAGATATGGTTATTCGAAATCTTGTCCGCAATTTTCCGTTCACAATTTTGTCACGTCCAACACTTTTTGCAGAAGCCCTGTTGTCTTTATGAAGTAAGTTCTATGTTTGTGTTACTTACTCTCCGAGAGTGATTTTACTCTACTAGTAAATTGTACTAAAAGTTTTGACAACCACTATAAAATGACTTGGCTCCATCAACATGAAATTTTCCGTTCACACCAGTCACGCCCAACACATTTGGTCACATCCAACACATCGAGTTGCATATCTCAAAAATTGAGGAGGTCTGCAACTTTAAATTTATAGTATGTTTCTAGTTGTTCCTTGCGTTTGTGAACTACTAACTTACTTTGAGGTGTGATCAGTTTTAGTAAATTTTCAAAAATTGCCCCGTTCACATTTTCAATTTGTCACGTCCAACGCAAGCTTCAATCAAGCAACCATGCAAATCTAACAGCTTGGAATATTGGAAGGGCATGAGGACGAAACAAAGCATTCACTTGGGGAAGTTAGTAGTGTTTCATCTTTATAGTTAAGCTTAAAATCAGTTTTTGTTTTTAATAAATGTCAAAAAGATAAGATTTTAAGTCAAAATTCCGTTCACATGTCATGTCCAACACTTTGGACATAAAGCTAATTATCTGCTAACACAAGGGGTGAGATTTGCTTGCATTCGGTACAAATGTTCTCCAGCCTACAACTATAGTTGGAGTAATAATTTCTTGGCCAAGTTACTAGGTACGCCCGTTTCCCCACCAAAACGGCGCACCACTGGGTTGCACGTAGACGCAGTTCACGCAACAAGCAACGCGCGCGTACGCCATGGCCAAGAAATTATTACTCAAACTATAATCAATTCATGAAAAAAATCACTCTGCTCTGTTACTTTTTTGATTTTATAAAATAAAACTTTTTTATGTCAAGAACTTGTTTTGGGGATAAAATAGAAGCAAAAAATGTCAAGAAATTGTCAAAATTCAAGTGTCAAATGTTCATATTTCAGCTGGTATTGCCTGAAGGTGCATACTTTACATTTATGATGAAGACAAGTCTAATTTCTTTTAGCAATTAATCTAAATTTCCATTAAAAACTATTTGCATTTTTTACAAAAAATGGCTCAATTTTCAAACTCTCTGATTAAAAAAAGTAATAAAGGAGAAAAGATTAAGGTGTGCTTTCTATTTTTCCTTAAAATTTATAGTCTTATACACACATTAGAAAACAAATAACAAAGCTTGACACTAAGTTTGAAAAAAATGACCCCCAGGTTGACAAAAGTTGACAAATACTGTGAAACGGGCCATATCGACTGTGGGTTGATAACGAATCAGCAGTAGTACGCTCATGTACAAGGAGATACGGTGAGTTGTTGAATGTAACAATAATATGCTGTAGTGTCCTGTGATATATCATAATCAGTATTTTTTCTGTTTTATTTATTAACAGATTTAGTTTGTACTACCACCAGCCTGTAAACATGAGTGAGCAGTTGAAATACATTGTTGAGCAGCTAAACAAAGATCCATTCAAGAGATCTTACAACCTTATTAGTTTTGACTCATTGGAACCTTTACATCTGCTGCAAGTTCTAAACGATGTACTGGCAGAAATCAACCCACAGGTACAGGGTTTATTTAGAAATATTTCTGGTTGGGAAGAAATCTTGTATGAGAACCATGTCAAATGATGGGAGGGAGGGAGAGAGGGAGGAAAGGAGGGAGGGAGACACAATTAAATTTATATGCAAAATATTGTTTTGATGCATTGAGAAAGCGGTACCGTATTCAGTTTCTGTGTATCTCTCAAAATCTTGTGAATACAGTTTTTACCTTAAGATATACAGTGTGTATCTGTCTCTTTGCTGATCTATGAGGTTGTTTTGGGATGGACTGGGCCTATGGAGTAAATAAGTTGCTAAATATCTGTGGAAACATAGAGGGTGTGTAAAAAAAGAAAGTGGAACCAAAATTTGTCTTGAAATAGTTATCAGGTCTGGTACAGTAGTAGTGAAATTCTAGAAATTATGCTTTGCAAGTGCAAAAGTTTAACATTTAGACAGTTTCATTCTTGGGACAGATAACTTCCTCAATAATGCATTGATCCAGCCATTTTACTTCTGTGGGATTTATCATTTTTCTCATCCTCAGAATTCAAAGTTCTTTCTTGTAGCAGCTGATCATACATCTGACTTGGAGAATATACGCCTTCATCATGCATAGATAAAGTAGTTCAGTGATATGCTAAATCATCAAAAATCAGATTTTTGCATGTCTAACAAGTATACATGTAGGTATACAAACATTCCCAGCAAATGATAGGATCAGAAGGATAATTTTTTAGCCCTCATGGCTTCCTGGGGGCGCTCCATGGTAGATCCAACTGTGGGTTGCGAAAGATTCATGTTTTTAAAATTGTCCTCTTGTCCCTTCGATGTTTTAGCCCTGAATGGGATGTAATATCTGTGAAACCCAAATGTCTTATTTCTGGAAAAAAAACTGCCTGTTCTTCCACGCAAAAATAATGGTGTCACCGGGTTCAATTCGTCGAAAAGAGAGTACCGGTTCCCAAAATCACACTTTTATTCTCATTCTTAAACAGCTTTATCATTTAAGGTCATCTTTAACCCAATTTCACGATGCTTTACGGCTTAAATACAACAAGAAAGGACTGTCACTACCAAGTGACAACAATCGAACAACCCGCTGAACGCAATGATCATACGCAACGAGATGCAACGTTGGCAGGCGCGCTTGAAACTAGCAAAACGTGGTATGGTGCGAGCGCTTCAACCTAAAAATAACTTCATAATAGGGCAATTCCACGGTAACGGAATGACGTTGGGACTCACTTTTGCAACTTTCAGATGTGTTTATCACACATATTTGAATTGGTTAGAGCAAACAAATACAACTAAACTATGCCAGTTACCCATACCCTCCATGTGTACTTTAGTTTGTTTCAAAAATATTTTTTGTTTCGGAATATGCTTTTTTAATGAGGCTGGTAACGGAATGACGGTAAAAATGGACATGGGTTTTACACCTCACATACGTTTTGCAGAAACTCTGTGAATTTTATGAGGCAATAAATTATTTTAAATGTAAACAATGTCATCCTTAGAGTCTTAACTTAAATAAAACACATGAGTTTTGAAAAAAAATCGTATGTTATTAAAATACGAAACATTAAGCAGACAAGCATTTGGTAACAGAATGACGGTAACGGAATGACAGCATGTCCTTCCATAGAAACATGTACAAAATTTCTTTGAGTGGCTTAAATACAGGAGCCTTGAGGCCAAATCTCACCACAAAGATGGTGGTACAATTTTTTAAGTTGATGCATTGGTTACATCAGGTCTTTAAAATTATTGTGAAAACAAAATGTTTCAATATTTTTATTATTTTAGGCATACCGACTGTTTGAAATACAGCAATTTAAGCTTAAGGTTGCTGAATTCTGCAGGCATGTTTTGGAAAAAAAGTGTATTTTTTGAAAGAGTAGGTAAAAAATTATTGGTCATATGGGATATTGTTTTTACTTGTTTTAAGTGATTCTGAAGCCATCGGTGGTGGTCTGTACGAAAACTTGTTTTCGCCCAGTTCCGATGATTTGTCATTCCGTTACCAATTTGGTAACGGAATGACGCACTTTAATTACGTGTAATTAATTAACAAAAGGGATATGAGTGAAAAAAATGGTTCATTATTGTTAAGCTACCTATTCATATTTTGAATATGAACTTTGTTTACATTCCTACCACAACTTTTGAAAATAATTTAAAAATATGGTATTTTTTGGTAACAGAATGACAAATCCTGTTTTGGAGTCACTGAAGTGTAACAAGCTAGCTACTCAAAACAAAAAATAAATGTTGATATAACTTTTCTAGCACCTCATTTGTCTAATACAACTAAATATGACATTAATACCTACTTAAAGTCTTTATGATGAATTTCTTTTCTTCCACTTTTAATCACAATTTTTAACAAAATGGGGAAAAATCCATATTTTTTTTATCGTAATGTATAAAGAATTGAAATTTGATATCATATCACAAAAATTTGGTCCATAAGCTCTCTTTAGACACCAAGTTTATTGTTATGGCATGAATTTAAATTTTTGGGTACCAGGATGACTTTTGCTTGGAATTGCCCATATGCAGCGCATACTACCTGGGTTCAATTAATCGAATTGAACCCGGGCATCAACCAATGAAATTGCTTAAATTTTCACAGCTGTTTAAGAATTGTTTTATATAACATATAAAAATATTTCTGTCATTTGAAAACTTGCCAAGTGTTGTTGAGATCAGCTGCCACCGCAACTCAAGGCTAGTCAAGATACCAATGCAGGGAAAAAAGTTCCCATAAAAATGAACTATTTCACCGTGATGGGGGAAATAGTAGCTTTTTATGGGAACTTTTTTCCCTCCTGTGAAATTTGGGGAACTTGTCTCAAATATTTTATGTCACATGATATAGTATCCACCAATCAAATGACAGAAATATTTTTATGTGTTATATATAATACATCATATTTACATAAAGCTATTTGTTACAAATATTGACCACAATGTCACCCATAATATTTGCATGGGCAAAAAAGGTGGTGGTTGAGATTCTTATAATAGGCGTAAATCCCGGGGATGGGGGTATATATCCCCAAATGTTTTGATGAGGGGCGATGGTCTATACGATCATCCCCCCCATGTTGACCTCCGTGCACATATTTCTGACCAAAATAACCTCATATTTTACCATAGTGTAAAAATGGTAAATTGCCCCATGGGCTATTTCACACTAAGCGTGCACTTTGAGTCTCACAGAGGGTTAAAATTCATCTCTGTCTGATTTACACAAACTCAGTGGAATTGAAAAATTCAGGATTTGTCCCAGTAAATTCCAAAATATTAGAGCATGGCATTTTTAGTAATATCACTAAAAATATCACTGAATTTGGGATGAAGAGCTGCTGTCTGGAGAGGACATTTTTTAACAAGATTCACCTTACCATCTTCAAAATGGCAATTCTTAATTTGTTCTAGGGTTATACCGATTTATTATTTAAATGTGCTGGTCACTGGACATTGTTGAACACTTTGTGTCATTTTACAATATTTAAAAATATGTTAGCTGTTTGAAATCCAAATAGTAATGCTCAACATTTGCAAAGGAAATTTTAGTAATCTCACTGTTTATCACTTTACTTTTTTTAACTATGCAGTTATATAATGCAGTTATATGTGCCGTAATATCATTAACAACACCATTCCCAATGTTTAGTCAAAGTTAATGTTATACACAATCTGTGCAACTTATAAGTTGAGAAAGGCCCATATATTCAGGAGAGGACATTTTGTTTAACAATCATCATACCATCTTTGGAATGGCCATTTTGACCTTATATAGGTGAATACTTGTCTGTTGATTGTGCTGGTCACTAGACATTACTGCATGCTTTGTGCATTTTTGATGTGTCATTTTACAACATTTAAAAATATTATAGCTGTTACAAATCCAAATAATGCTAAACATTTGCAATGGTAATTGTGGAAATCTCACTGTGTCATCACATTAAATTCATGAATTATGCAGATATATCATCAGCAACATCATTCAATTGTAAGAGTAAAAGTTTAACATCAATATATCCTGCTGTTATGCAAAATCCATGGAAATTGAGCTGAGAAAGGACAATTTAATTTGTTATGGAGAGGACATTTTGTTTAACAATCATCATACCATACTTAAAAAGACAATTTTTATGTTAACTAGATTCATACTTGTCTGTTGTTTGGTTGTGCAGGTCACTGGACCCTGCTGCACATTTTAAGAGTCCAAAATGCCATTTTACATTGTTAGCTGGCCACATCCAGATATTTTGGAACATTTGCGTTAGAGAGAATGACACACAAACCTTAGCAACTTGTGGTTTCTAAACATAATATGCAACATAAATGATTAACTTATCACATAAACATAGGTGCTGTTACTTTAATACTTTAATTTCTTTGGATTTTAACCAAAATCATGTATTGTTCTGGAGAGGACATGCATTAAACAAAATCATAAATTTAGACATCCCAAAGCATGACAACTGCAAATTTATGTTCTAATCTGTTAGGAGAAATAATGCTTCTTTTGTAGGAATAAAATATAAAATACTCCAGTCATTCTTGTTTCAACAATTACCTATTATCACATGTTCTGGAGAGGACACACTTTTAACACGGAATCAAGATGGTGAAAACAGACCCTTGGTTATATTTCTGACAAATTCCCACTCAAGCTAATTGTCATTTGTCATCATTAGGTAATAATACAAAGTTGTTATAGACAAAGTGTAAGAAGATATTTTGAATTTATTAAAAATCCAAAGAAGATTTGTTGTGGAGAGGACATTACATTTTTCTTTTAATGCGAAATACAGATTTTACAATAATTTTCATAACTTTGTCATTTTTACATTGATTTTCCTGTCACACACATTCTATATTTTACCACTAATGAAAACAATACCACAGATGGTGTACCATATGTTGGGGATTTTAGGTGCAATACCTTCAAAATCTAAAATGAGACTCCAAAAATGTGTTAAAAGTGCATATTTTAGCCAAAATTTAATAGAAAGAACAAATAGAATTCCGTAAAAATGCTCCTGTAGCTTGCTCTCCAAAGCATTTATCATATAAAATGAATAACATTGTTATTTCCCCAATTTAAAGCTGCAACAAGAGATTTCACATATCGGGTGTCCCTTAAAAAATCAAAAGAACTGATTTTTACCCTGATGTAAAGCTTTCCGTCAAAAATATCCCCATCTGAAAGGATTAAGCCGAGAAATGTTTCTTTGGTACAAAAATTGTGAAATTTTTAAATTTCGTATAGGAACAAATTACGAAATTCAGCCTATGTTTTACATTGAAATACAAGCAAATCCAAATCGCCTTTTATCTCTTTTAAGACATTTCTGTAGCGAAATACAAGGCAAGAAATCTATTGAGTGTCTAATCTATATAATTACTATTATGACACAATATTTGGGTGCCTCAAAATCTTTCGTTGCACCTTTAAGTAACTAGCTAGATGTGATAACAGTGGTAGTTGCTAAAGTGCACACTTAACGTGAAATAGCCCCATGCTCCAAACACATTTTGTTTTTAAATTACAGTTAACAATTTTAGGTTCTAAATGGCAAAATTTTAGCATGCTTCCCTTGCATATGTACCGTACTAATAACATATGTTGTGAGCAAAACCGGTTTCATTTTTAAATTTCCATCAATGTCAAAAACAAATTTATGCCACTGGTGTGCACTCTTAAAAAGGGTGAAGATTGACCCCTTTAATAAACACACCCAAAAAAGTAACTCCCCACCCCTGATTTTTGTCTGTCAAGTTCAAACGATACATCTTGTTATACAATATGGGATATAATTGGAAGCGGTGTTTATTTACGCGTATTTTGACACCTCATTTGTGGCGATCGATGGAGTATTGTTGAAGTTATGTCCACTTGACTGAACCCACCCCAGGATTTAAAAGTTGCAGTAAATCCTATTGACAATCACACTGTTTGAAATCAGTGCAATCCTCTTCTTCTCTGCATCAGTAATTCTCCTTCTCTATTGGGCTTACTGCAACAGAGTAACTGTTGTGTGAAAATAGAGACATCATTTACTTCCTGGCTGACTGACCGGCGATTAAAGAAAATATGAGGCATTTTCAAAAGTCACAAATGTGATATCATTACTTCGGCTGATTCAAACACTCAACTTAAAGTTGAGTCTTCATTAATGTGCGAATCCAACACACTTTTAGCGAACGCTTGACATCAATTTCTTATGGAACTTATTCATATCGTCTGAAATTTGAATGCTAACTGGTATGTCCTGCAAATTCTTTGTCCAAATGTTGTGTCATATGCTGCTGCCTGACTTCACGTGACCGAATCCACTCAAGGATTTAAAAGTTGCAGTAAATCCTATTGACAATTATACTGTTACAGATTGAAATCAAAGCATGGCAAATTCTCCTCTATATAGGGCTTACTGCAACTTTTAAATCCTGGGGTGGGTTCGGTTAAGTGGGCATAACTTCAACAATACTTCATTAATCACCACAAATGAGGTATCAAAATGCGCATAAATAAACACCGCTTCCAATTATATCCCATAATGTATAATGCGATGTATCGTTTGAACTTGGCAGATAAATTTCAGGGGTGGGGAGTTACTTTTTTGGGTGTGTTTACATACCATGTGCTGAGTGAAGGTAGTACGGAGATGAACATAGACACATACATGACACTGTTTCTGAGGATATTTTCAGATTGGAAGGATGTTTCCAACAGCCTATCGAATCATGTAAATTGTCTGTGAGGGCAGGGAAGGGATGTAGAGAGTCAGGTAAAGAGGGGAGGGAGGGAGGGAAAGTTATGTCTATGTCATTGGGGAGATTTATAGGCATATTGTAGTGCTTAGGTAGAATCTTTCTCCTTTCTCCAACTACAAATTGGGTAAAACAAAAGATTGTGTTGTCTGCAAGAATTGCAGAAGGCATAGGTTGTGTGTGTGTGTGTGTGTGGTCAAAATGTTAAACCTTGATATATTGCATGCTGTACGAGTTCTGTAAGGGCTACGATGAAGTTACTTGGTGTAAAGGAGAAGGCGGGGTGTCGTGACATGTTGGTGACCTCATGTGGCCTTGGTGACCTCATGTGACCTTTGGCCAGTCAAAATGTAAACCCATAATATGTCGCATGCCGTATGAATTCTGTAAGGGCTACGATGATATTACTGGTGGAAAGGAGGGAGCTGGGTGGGGTGACATGTTGGTGACTTCATGTGACTTTGGTGACACCTTTGGCCCCATTCACAAACCACAATGGCAGACGACACTCGTGGTCCGGGGACTGCGATGTATTTTTTATTTATAAATATGTGCATGATTGTACATATAACCATTAATTTTGTTCTCTTCCCACTTATAGAACAAACTTGACATTCGTGAAGAGGCACCAGACACCACAGCCAGCGTTATGATGAATGAGTTGAGGGTTTTTAAAATACAGCCAAATGAAGATCAGTATAAGTAAAGAAATAGGTATTAAGTTTAAGTGTGTCAAGGTGATATTAGTCAGTGAGCCTATTGTGGACTTGTATGTCTGTCTGATTTTTTTTACAGTTGTTTAAAATTGAGTGACCTTAAGAGGAATGGCCAATCACAGAGCAACATTAGAAAATAGTTAGCTTTCTTTTATATACCAAAAATTGTTACCCACTTCGAAATAAAATCTGGGTCGGGGTACTAAAGGTATTAGCGTCGCGCAATGCCCTAAAAAAGCCATTAACACATTTATGGCTAGCTATAAACACTTAAGTGGCCTAGGGTTTTCACTCACCGTGGTGCCTTAAGAAACCACTTTCGAGGGAATTTTCAAATGAACTCTGCGTTACACCACCTTTTGAGGGGGCTAAGACAAGGCAAAGGTTGCTGCAATAGAAATGAGGTCTGGTTATCCTTCTGGAACGTAGGGGGGAATAATGTTTTCAAAAGCGACTCAACATGAACTGAGTTTTGCGACCCTGTTCCACAGCATGACATTTTTTTTTTTTTAGCTATTCACACTAAGTGACTAAGTGGGTTGTCACTCACGTTGGTTGCCTTAAGGGAAACCACTTTCCTGACGGAATTTTCAAATGAAACCGCGTACACCACCTTTGAGGGACATAAGACAAGGCCAAAGGTACAATATAATGATTCTGGTTGTCCATCTGAAATTAGGGGGAGGAAGTACATTGTTTTCAAAATCGCTCAAACTGTAACCATGCGTTTTAGCGGACCCTGTTCCACAGCTTGACATGCAACTCATTTTGTCTGGCCTGAACTTTGTTCGGCAGAGACTTGAGTAACACTTTTTGTCTGTCTTCTGTCATGCGGTCTGTCTGCTCGCGTCCGTGTTTCAACAGCTTGTACGATTATTGGAGGTCCGTATAAGGGGTAGGTTGATGGAACTTGGTGGAAAGAAGCGGGTTCGTCACAAGTGCGACCTGATTAGATTTGGGCAAAAATATGCTAATAAGTATCTAATTTGCATCATTACGAAAATTTCCCGTAAGGCTTGTGTACAGTTGTCGGAGTTCTGTATAAGGCCTATGATGATTGCAAAACTGGGGGAGGGCGCGGGCGGGAGGAGTTCTCGAACTGATTTGATTTCGGGCGTATTTCGGGCAAAGTAAGTATGCAAATGAGCTAAGAATATGCAAAAATCAGCGTAATGGTTATAATTTGGAACAGGAATCGGATACAGAAAAGTCGTCTGTCTGTTGTCAGTGCTGTCTGTGTCTGCTCGCCGTTACGTGTTCACATGCCTGGTACGCTTAATTGGAGTTCCGTAAGGGCTACGTGAGTAACTTGGTGGAAAGAAGCGGAGGTCCACTAGTTCTCGACCTGTTTAGAATTTGGGCGTAAAAAATGCTAAATTAAGTATCTAATTTGCATAATTTACGAAATTTTCGTAGGCTGTGAAATCTGTGTTACACGTTTTATGGAGTTCGTAAGGCGTATATGATGATGTATCTTGGTGGGAAGGAGCGGGCTGGAGAATTCTCGAACTGAGTAGATTTAGGGGTATTTTAGGCAAATATTAAGTATGCAAGATGAGATAAGAATATGCAAAAATCAGCGTAATGGTTATAATTTTGTAACATACACCGACACAGAAATTCCTTCGGCGCATGAAAAGCCTATCATGGTGCGCATCTTTTTGGCAATTTGAAGTTGTGTGATACATGCGGCTCTTAGGTTCGCAAATGAGCTAATTAAACTATGGCGTAATTACTGTATCTCTGAAACCGTACATCGGATAGCGCAAATTCTTCGCTGCATGAAAGAATACTAGGCATGCATCTTGGGTGCAATCATAATTGGGTCAAAGGGGCAGTTTGGGCCGTTAAAAAATGATCATTAATGTCTTACATTTGATCTAATTTAAGGAAAAAAAAAAGTTGTGTACAAGTTATCTAGAGTTCGTAAGGCATATAATGATGTAACTTGGTTGGTAGAAAGAAGCGCAGTTGAAAGAGTTCTCGACCTGCATAGCTTGGGGCGTTATTTTGGGTTAATTAGGTATGCAAAATGCAGCTAATTAATACATAAAATTGCGTAATGCTATTTTATTTTGAAACGGTACAGTGGATACAAAAAATTCCTTCCTGACATGAAAGCCGTATTGGCGCGAAGTTTGCCATTTGAAGTATGTGATATTGCGCTTAGATGCAAATGAGATAATTAAATATGAAACGGATGTATGCTGAAACGGTCATCGATAGACAAAAATTCTTTGCTACATGATGAAAGACGCAGTCTGCCATACACCTGTGTGGATCATAGTTAGGTCAAAAGTGTATGTGGGTCACTAAGGGGGTAGTATTTTGTGATCAAGTGTTGCGAGGGTGTTGGGGAGGGGGTGGGTGGGTTTTTGTTGCGGGGTGTTGGGGGGATGGGGGGTTGAGGTGTTGGGGAGGGGGAGTGTGGGGAGGGGGTGGGGTTGTTGAGGCGGGTTGGGAGGGGTGGGTGTTGAGGGTGTTGGGGGGAGGGGGTGGGGTGTGCGGGTGTTGGGGAGGGGGAGGGTGGAGGGGTGTTGGTGTTGCGGGGGGGTGGTGGGGAGGGGGCGGGTGTCCGGGGTGTTAAGGGGAGGGGTGGGGGTTGAGGGGTGTTGGGGGAGGGGGGGTGGGGTGTGGAGGGTGTTGGGGAGGGGGATGAAGTGTTGCGGGGTGTTGGGGAGGGGGTGAGGTGTAGAGGGATGTTGGGAGGGGCTGGGTGAAGGTGTGCGGAGCTCTGGGTGTTGGGGGAGGGGGTTGGGGTGTGTGGGAGGGTGGGATGGAGAGGGGTGTGGGTGAGGTGTTGGGGGAAGGGGTGGGGTGTTGGAGGGGGGTGTTGGGGAGGGTGGGTTGTTGAGGGGTGTGGGGAGGGGGTGGTTTGTTGAGGGTGTTGCGGGGTGTTGGGGAGGGGGTTATGGGGGTGGCCGGAGGGGTGGGGTTGTTCGGGGCGTTGGGAGGGTGTGGGGTGTGCGGGGTGTAGCCCGGGGGGTGGGTGGGGTGTGCGGGTGTTGGGGAGCCAGGGCGGTGGTGTTGAGGCGGCGGTGCGGGGTCGTTGGGGAGAGGGGTCTGTCGCAGGGTTGGGAGAGGGTGGGCGGTAGGGGTGTTGAGGGTGGTTGGTGGAGGGGCGGGGGAGGTGTTGAGGGGTGTGGGGAGGGGGCTGGGGTGTTGGGGGGTGGGGTGTAGGGGAGGGGGTTGGGTGGGGAGGGGTGCTGGGGAGGGGGGTGGGAGGGTTGCGGGATGTTGGGGGATGGGGTGTTGCAGTGTGGAAGGTGTTGGTGAGCGGGGTGCGGTTCTGTTTGGAGGGGTGTGGGAGGGGATGACGGTGGTGCGGGGTGTTGGGGAGGGGGTGGGGTGTTGTTGTTTTGTTGAATGATTGGTGGAGGGTTGTTGGTGGATGTGAGTATGGGTGTCTGAGGGGCGTGGGGATGCGGGTGTTGCAGGGGTTGGGAGGGGAGGGGTGATTGAAGGGGTGTGGGGAGGGGCGTTGTTAAGGGTGCTTGGGGAGGGGATTTGGGTGGTGAGGGGTGTTGGGGAGGGTGTTGAGGCGGTGCTGGGGAGGGGGAGGGGTGTTGCGGGGTGTGTTGGGAGGGTGGGTGTGGGGGGGAGGGATGGGGTGTTGGGCGTCTGGGCGTGTTGAGGGGTGTTGGGGAGGGGGGGGTGTTACGGGGGTTGGGGAGGGGGATGAGGTGTTTGAGGGGTGTTGGGGAGGGGGTGGGGGTTGAGGGTGCGAGTGGATGGGTTGTTGCGGGGTGGGGGGGAAGGGTTCGGTGGGGTGTTGTTTTTTGTTGCGGGGTGTTGGAGGAGGGGGTGGGGGTTGACGGGGTGTGGGAAGGGGGGGTGGGGGTGTTGAGGATGTGTTGGGGAGGGTGGTGTGTGCGGGGGTGATGGGGCGGGGTGTGGGAGTTGTTGCAGGGTGTTGGAAGGGGGTGGGGGGCTGTTGCGGGGTGTTTGGGGTGGGGGTTGAGGGGTGTGGGGTCGTGGGAGGGGGTGGGGTCGTCGAGGGATGTTGGGGTAGGGGTGGGGTGTTGTGGGGTGTTGGGGGATGGGGTGGGGTGGGGGGTGGGGGGGGTGTTGGGGAGGGGTGGGTGGTGTTGAGGGGTGTTGGGGTGCGGTTGTTGAGGGTCGTGGGGTGGTTAGGGGGTGGGTGTTGGGGGTGTTGGGGAGGGCGGTGGGGGCATGTTGGGGAGGGGTGGGGTGTGCGGGGTAGCTGGGGAAGGGTGGGGTTTTGGGGAGGGGAATATGCAATCTCCACTGTATATGCTTGCACAACCTTTGGGGAACACCTGTTATTACCGTTGACAATAGGGTCTGTTATCCTGTTACAGCTATACGCGAAACCAGGACGAGGACTTTGGTGCGAGAAAACGCCTTTGATATTTATATCTGCTCTGGAAGGATCCAAATTACATAGAGAACTGCAACTCTCCGGTTGCCAGGAGACTCCCTGAACTGAACTCAATCTCCCTGTCTCCCGATTGAGCGCCGAAATGTCCCGGATTTTCCACCCTCTGATAGAATTTTTTTTTTTTTTTACTTGGAAAAAGTGCTTCCCGATTGTCAGTATTGTGCGTCATGTTCGTACCAAACAGGGAAAAGTACAAGTTGGCATTTATACAGCCACCACTATGTGCGAAAATGACGGGATAAATGCCAACATTCGGGAAGTACTTTTTCAGAGTTCGTTCTTGCGTGCAAGTCCAAAATCACAGTGGAAGATCCGTCTTTAACCAGCTGACAGCTTCACCATCCAGGCCGATCAGGCCCGGAACCCCTCCCGGGGACCTGCAGACCTCACATTCATCCATGATGTGGCCAATGGCCTGCGGCTCTCCACAATTGCAGCTTGGTGAAAGTTCCACTCCGATCCCGCGAAGGAAGTTCCCTGCACGACCAACGCCAGCTCCGAGTCCGCCGAGGCCGACCCAAGCCCTCCCACCAAGGTCACAGCCCCTGGGCCCGCCAGATGGGCCGTCCACAAACCGCTCTAGGTACAAAGCAGAGGACGACCACCGCTCATACCATCTGTCATTGATCCAGGATGATCGAAAGGGACACCGCGACTGCAGCGTCATGGACTGGGCAGCAAAGTGACTCCGTGGAACTCTCCGATCCCCAAAGGGTGCCGGTGGGGGGACCAGGCCACTAGGCCCACCACATCTCTTGGCGAGCCTGATCGTCCGAAGGCTCCTCCCAAGGTCTGCAGGAGCCATGCCAGACAGAATTGGAAGACATCCCACAGGCGCCGCCAAAAGGCAACCACCAACAAGTCCCATTGCATCATTCAGAACGACACCAATCCTGCGTGAATGCACACCGCGACTCCACACTGGTGCAGCGCATTCAGCAGTGGAGTATGCCAAGGCAACAGCCGATGCATGCAAGGTGTCAAAAGATGCACCCCATCCAGCTCCCGCGAGCCCTCCGAGGAGGCCGACACGAGACCTCCTCCCGGCAGCGACCGCCCCAGTGTGCTGATTGAAAGCAAGGCTGCGGTCCACCGTGACGCCAAGGCACCTCGGTGTTGGACCATGCGACAGTCCCTCTCCATCCAGAGTGATGCCAAGTTCTCCCCCTGTGCATCGATCTGCAAGGTGGAAAACAGAGCTGACGGTCCCGGGCTCGCTGAGTCCCACGTGCCATCGATGGAAGAATTGGCTCACAGTGACCAGGTCCCCCTACAACACTGCCCCCAAGGACCCAAAGGAATCAGCAGCCACTCCAAGTGCCGCGCCGTCCGCGCAGGAGCACCGCGAGCAATCTCCCCCCGGCACATCTGAGACGTAGATGTTAAAGAGACTGGGTGCCAGGACAGAACCTTGTGGGACACCATTCCGAAGTTTGCCCTTTCTACTGCGTTGCCCATTTGATGTCTCCAGGACGAAAGATCTGTCCCGGATGAGCAGCATAATGAACTTGACAAGCCCGACACCAGGAAAGACCCTGAGCAGCCCGAGGTAGAGACCTCGACGCCAGACTGCATCGCACGCAGCAGCCAGGTCCATGAAGACTGCTCCAAACCCCCGCCTCCCCCAGAAGGCTGCCCCGATGTCATCAACTAGTCCTGCCATCTGATCAGTTGTTGACCCACCTCCCCGAAATCCAGCCCGGGCGCGGGGCAAACCTGCCCCGACCGCATCACAGATCCTGCCGAGCACCAGTCGCCCAAGCAGCCCACAGATGCGAGACAGTAGCGAGATGGGCCTGCAACCCCTGGGCTCACTCGCTGGCCCCTTGGGCTCCAGGATTGCAATGACCTTTGAAGTCTTCCATCTGGAGGTAGAAAGGAAGAGCTGGAGCCACCGCACAGCCCTGGGCGCCATACTCCTCAAGAACTCTGCATGGATGTTGTCACTGCCAGGCCCCCGCCCGCGGAGCGCGGCCCTGCCACCCTCCATCGCCGACAAGCACTGAAGCCCGCAGAGACAGGACACTGCCCAGCTGGACAGCCATGTCCAGCGAGCTTGCTGACGGTGCTCCAGGCCCCGCGGCCCGAGTGGGTAAAGTTGATATTGGACACCTCCTCCTCCCATCCGGATGCGTCTCCCCTGGCCAAGAGATCCAGCAAGCGGTTGCCCTCCGCAACTCCCTCAGTATCGCAGGTGGTATTACAATACACTTGCAAAAACCTCGCCTCAATCCCCGTCCCAACAGGGGGCGCAGGGACCACTCCACCTCCCGGAATGAATGCCCAGCTGCCCGGTGGTGAGCACGGAGCAGGAAGTCAACATGAATCGTTGATGTCAGACGAGCCGGGCCGGGCCTGTCCAGCGCGGTTGACAGCCCGCTGGCGAAGCCGTTTGACCTGGACCAGGGCTGGCCTTCCCGGAAAATCCCATCTCCCCCTGAGGGGCCGGAGACGCGGACCCCGATGCCCGGGCGACCAGGACGGGCAAAAATTGGACCCGATTCAGGAAATCAGGGAGGACGCCCAGGAAGCAGCGGGGATCGGGACGCCGTGGTGGACCCGACGACAGGCCGGGACAGGTCCACGTCCCTGGGACGCTTGAATAGAAAGCGGGTGGATCCCAACTATCAAACAGCAGTTGGAGGTCCTGGGCCTCAATCCATCCAGAGCGCCTGCCCCTGCCAATGCCGGAGTATCCCCATGCTGCACCTCTACAGCCAAAATCTCCGCAGACGAAGGAAAGCCCGCCTTGATTACCCAGCAGGAGAAGGGAGCCGAAGTCTGCCTCAGCCGGTGGTGGCACACGAGTTGGCGGAAGTGGGCTTCCCACCGCTTCAAAATGCACCCCCACCGGATCGGCGAACTCATCGAAGACCGCAGGGTTGATCTCACCCGTATGCCTCGCCCCACATAGAAAGCAATCCCACGCCTGCCGCGCGGAATGAAGCAAACAAGGTCAAAACCTCCGACCCGCAGCCTCCCCCCAGACTCGCAGCGAGTCCCCTGGAGGAGGATGACACTCACTCCGTTCTCCCTGGAGAGCCGTAAGATGATACCACGTCCAGCATGGGCAAGACCCTCAACGTTCAGCTGCAGGATACAGACCTCGGTGCTTGCCACAAGGAAAGCCCCCCGTGAGCAGCTCAGCCGCCCAGAACCGAGGGTGGGTCTTCAAGATGTTCACTGTGGTGCTTCAAAACACGAGGTTTGGACTTAAGTTGTTGAATCAGTTAGCCACAACAGGTGATGTGACATTAACAGGGCCGCCGCGAGAAGGCTTCAACACGACCCCAGAGTAGTTTTCAGAGTAAACTACGGAAAAAGATCCTGTTGTTGAAATAAAATAAAAACTTATAACAAGTAAGAAAATAAGTAACACATTGTTAGGCAAAAAGGATAATAGTCTTTACAAAGTAATTAAAGACACAAGATTATAAAGTCTACAAAGTCTGTTGAAATGGTTTCTGACATCCGTTTTCTCCCGACTTTCGGATGGACCAGCACAGCAATATTTTTATATTTAACCAGTTAACTGCTATAGGCTATGCAAGCTGTGTCTTAAAGTGTTAACAAATTAACTCCAGTGGTGCAAAGGGGTAGGTCTACAAGATAATGAACCTGTTGTGATTTGCTGTTTGCCTTTTTGAGTACTGCTCCATCATGGCTACTAATGCAAAAGTGTTAGGTTATAATTATTTTAGTGCCTGGTTGTGGATTTTGTTCCCACTGACAGTTCCCTAAATGGGGGCTGTCAGACGGCGGATCCCTGTCAATTTTTTCGGGAAAGCTTTATTTAAAGAGCTCTATCTCATGATGCAGTTCATATGTTTGTAGATGGCTCAGTTTTCAAGTTATGAGCCTTTAAAGTTGACTTTTACTTCAACCTTTTCATTTCAAGAATTTTTTAAAAAATCTCTATATGGACTTCGTTCCTACTGACAGTTCCTTAAACAGGGGCTGTCAAACGGCAGAGCCCAGTCAATTTTTTTTCAGGAAAGCTTTATTTAAAGAACTCTATCTCATGATGCAGTTCATAAGTATGTAGGTGGCTCCGTTTTCAAGTTACGAATCTTTTTAAAGTTGACTTTTACTTCGACCTTTTCATGTCATTCTTAAAAAAATCCAAATGGCCTAAGTTCCTACTGAAGCTTCACATTAAAGGGAATCTTTCAATGATTCCTTAAGACAAAATCCATTGGCTGTATCCCTCTTCGAATGGCCACTAGGTATTATTTAATGTGGAACGCTCGCCACTAATTTTTTTTTTCTTTAATCTCTACAGATCTAATCAAATCTCTCCGATTACCAAGATCACAATCTCAAATGTCTTGATGATTGGCCAGCTTCTGTCACATATATTTGCACAACATTCACCATTTTGTAACATTCGTATCTTTTTGGGTGCAGTATCTAAGACATGCTATTTTTCCCCCATAGGTTGTACCGCAATTGGCCGCGCAGTCGCTCGATGATGAAATTGCTTCTTTTCAGCACATAAAGGGTTAATTATTTTTTCTGATTATTTATTTAATTGTGTTTCATGCATATGAACATATATATGCAGAAAAATATTTCTGGCAAGAGGGTTTGCTAATTTTAATTTTTAATATCATACTCCTGTTGGTGCCTAAGGGGTGTTCCTAGGGACCCAAGCTAATTATCTCATTAACAGGCGGGAAATTTTAGTAATTTTTTATGGAAAGAAGTGCATCGCTAAGTTACACAATTACAACAAATTAAGAGTTTGAAAATATTTTTTACAAGTGAGAAATTGCCGAAAAACAAATCTTGGGTACTATGGAACCCCCTTAGGCATTTAAGTGTTAATAAATACTTCTAACAATATTCTCTTTTGTGTTAAACTTGCTTGCATATACACATGTAGAAGCACATTCAGACAAGGTATAGTTGCTGGTGTGAAGCCTGTCATCTATCCCATACTGGTATGGCTGTTCCAAAAAATGCCTGAACTGAAGAAGAGAGCTTATTTGGCAAGATTCCTTGTCAAGCTGGAGATCCCTGATGAAATACTACAGGATGATCAAGTCAATGATGCCTATATTCAGGTTGGTAAAATGCTTAGATGCATCCTTTATCACTGTATTGTCATTTTCTTTGTGTCATCAGAAATGTATGTAGTCATTTATTTCTGAGATTGGACAGTTTGTGAAATGTGATACATATAGGCCATAGGACCAAAGAGAAAAAGATGCTTGGATAAGGAACAAGGTGGCGCACCCCTATGAAGTACATAATTCTGAAATAATTTTTCTAAAATTATAAAAATCTGTGATCGATGTAAATCTGTTCGAGAAATAAGCAGCAGAAAGTAATATCAATACTTATCGGAAAATCTTCGAACAAATTAATCTGCCAGAAATTCTTAAATTTTGACGAGGAAAATCCTGAAAATTATTACTGGTACTCAAGAGTGGGGCGAAATCTGTCAATAATAATCCTCTATTCTTGAGCTTTTTAGCTTGCTGCATCTGCATTGCAGGACACCTGGGTATGGAGTGTGCATGCAAAGTTGACTACTTAGTGGGCACTAGCCAATTACCTTCCTTCACACCTTGTCAAAAGAACCACTGACCCAAGTCTTGTATGGAGTGTACACAGAGTAACCTGTAATGACCCTATATGACTTGACCCCATTTTGTCAAAATATATAAAACTCTTCTGCAAATAAAATGCTATGACAAACTAAATTAAAAGAACCACTGTACAGGACTCTTATGGGTATGCACAGAATGACTTCAAGTGACCTCATTTGACATTTGACCTAAAGTGACCCTATATAACCTTTGACCTATTAGGTCAATATATACAGTTTCTGCAAATGAGGTGCTGTGACCACCAAACTTTTGCTCAAAAGAACTGGTCAAAACTCATATGGGCAGTACACAGCTTGACATCTAATGACCCTAAACAAACTTTGATCTATGTTGTTAAAACGTGTATTAAGTTCTGACCCTTCATGACCTTTGACCCCATTTTGTCATCTGAAATAATTTTTCTAAAATTATAAAAATCTGTGATCGATGTAAATCTGTTCGAGAAATAAGCAGCAGAAAGTAATATCGAAAATCTTCGAACAAATTAATCTGCCAGAGATTCTTAAATTTTGACGAGGAAAATCCTGAAAATTATTACCGGTACTCAAGAGTGGGGCGAAATCTGTCAATAATAATCCTCTATTCTTGAGCTTTTTAGCTTGCTGCATCTGCATTGCAGGACACCTGGGTATGGAGTGTGCATGCAAAGTTGACTACTTAGTGGGCACTAGCCAATTACCTTCCTTCACACCTTGTCAAAAGAACCACTGACCCAAGTCTTGTATGGAGTGTACACAGAGTAACCTGTAATGACCCTATATGACTTGACCCCATTTTGTCAAAATATATAAAACTCTTCTGCAAATAAAATGCTATGACAAACTAAATTAAAAGAACCACTGTACAGGACTCTTATGGGTATGCACAGAATGACTTCAAGTGACCTCATTTGACATTTGACCTAAAGTGACCCTATATAACCTTTGACCTATTAGGTCAATATATACAGTTTCTGCAAATGAGGTGCTGTGACCACCAAACTTTTGCTCAAAAGAACTGGTACAAAACTCATATGGGCAGTACACAGCTTGACATCTAATGACCCTAAACAAACTTTGATCTATGTTGTTAAAACGTGTATTAAGTTCTGACCCTTCATGACCTTTGACCCCATTTTGTCATCTGAAATAATTTTTCTAAAATTATAAAAATCTGTGATCGATGTAAATCTGTTCGAGAAATAAGCAGCAGAAAGTAATATCGAAAATCTTCGAACAAATTAATCTGCCAGAGATTCTTAAATTTTGACGAGGAAAATCCTGAAAATTATTACCGGTACTCAAGAGTGGGGCGAAATCTGTCAATAATAATCCTCTATTCTTGAGCTTTTTAGCTTGCTGCATCTGCATTGCAGGACACCTGGGTATATGGAGTGTGCATGCAAAGTTGACTGCTTAGTGGGCACTAGCCAATTACCTTCCTTCATGCCATGCTGTTTGAAGTTCACACAAGATTGCAACTAGACAAAAGAAACAAAGCACAGATAAAAGTACACAAAGAAAGTCTAGTTTTTTTGACACAAGCTTTTAATAGTCAACACAATCAGTTAAATGATGATAAATATCTTCTTTTCCTAAATAATAAACAATACAAATATTTATTGCTAGTCAATGAAATGGAGCTTTGAATTATTACAAAATTGGTATCTGTTAAAATCATGCCAGAATGTATGTAATTGCAACCAAAGTAAACACTCCAAATTCGTAGAAATGGATTAAAAATATTGCACTATCTTTGTGCATTAACTAATTGTTGAAGTCAATAAAAAATTGAATAGAGAAGCAAAGTATCAAGGTGTTGGTAGGACTTTGTGTTTCATGATACTTCAAGACCATAGAACTCTCTCTTCCCAGTTGCTGTACGGTCATGATTCTCTTATTACAAACAACAGTATGTTGAATGTTATACACTTTATCTTAAAGCCAGAACTTACTGAAGATAATTTCCACCATTACATAATAGCCCCGGAGCTAGCAGACATTTGTAACACATCTCAAGTACAAAGGGTTTGAGTGATTAAATATGTAGACAGACTGACATGGACCCCTGAAACATAATTTTTTTAAGTGCCACAAATGGTGCCTTAAGGAGAGGAGGCCAAGACAAAGTTTGTACAGGGGTCAAATTTTTAAATTGATCCAATCGTGCTGAAAAGTATACCATGTTATTTGTCTAACCACAAGGATTCAGGAAAGGTATAGTTTGTACTATCTACAATGTAAAGTTTAAGAGCTATAGTCTATAAACAGCAAAAATCAATAAAAAGGGTCAATTTTTAAGTTGCTCCAATTTGGATAAAAATGGTGCAAATTATGGGTGGAGCCAGGATCAAAATAAGGAATAGTTTTGAGTGTCTCAAATGCTTGCTTATGAAAGTAGGGGGAAAACAAGGTCAAGCCCCATTGAATGCAATGGACGTTGACCTTCTTTTTCCCCTACATCAGTAACTAAGTATTTTTGAATTGTATGTTGTCAATTTTGTCCATGTATTGCTGTGTTTTTGTCAAAGTATGTATTTATAACAAGGGTGAAAATGTACAAGTGTTTTTGTCTCAATGAAACAGAATGAAACACTTCAATGTTGTTATAACACACTTTTATAGTATGAGGAAAGGTGAGCAGTTCAAGATTTTGCACAAAGAATCTGTGTCACTCAAGTCTCAGGATTTTCAACGTCAGAAATACGCAAAGCATCAGTTCAGATGGAAGAGGAAAAGGATTCAGCTTAACAAACCGGAGAAAGTAAGTAAAAAAGGTATTGAACTACAAGTTGTTACATGTAATAATCAATAGGCATGTAATTTATAGCAGGAACACTGGGTCAAACATCATCATTCATCCCCCACTATAGAATTAGACTACGGGCTACCATTGACCCCCCGGGGTTTTTGGAGACAACCCATTTGTGAAGCTTATACATAAGCAACTGAATTCAGGTTGTCTGCAAAAAATCCCAACCTGGGTTAAACGGTGAGGGCGCTTTTTCAAAATGGCTGCCAAAATGCAAAATGCCTAGCACCACACAGAAACATCACAGGCACTTGCTTTTGGTACCAATAATAGCTATGTCCTCCTCTTTCCATTAATACCCAAAAATGAAGTACCAACTTGCCTAGCATTACGTCACAATGACGTCAAAAGTTTGCTGTTAGCAAAAATTGTCAATTTTCCATAGACACACATAGGGGAAAATTCATTTTCGCAAAATGTTAGGAATATCCAATTTTGCATGAGGTGTTTGGCTCTACTTGATGGAAAATGACTAGTTCTATAAAAATGAGAGGCTTTTTAGTGCTATATAATGTTTGAGGCGCTAAAATGACGAAATACAATTTTCCACCCTATAATCCGTACATGTATTTTCCTACTTTCCTCAAACATATTACGTCATAGTGACGTCATATTGGGAGGTTGGCATGTATTTCGATATCAATGGAGAGAAGAAACTCTACGCTACCATGTGGTACCAATTTACAGGAATCTGATGTTCAGTAACGAAAATCAGGGGGGGGGGGAGTTTGTTACAAAAAGGCCTCAGTAGACAGGGTTAGTCAAAACAAGTATATCAATGCCTTCCTAAGCCTTGGAAGATCGACTGATGTGCCAGAGCACTCGTATGAGAGATTGGTTGAGGATCATGCCATAGTGCCAATTATCAGGCCCTGATTTGGTACCAGGCAGATGTGGCAGAGTCACAAATTGCTCCAAAAAGATGGTCATGGGTGGAAAGTTAAAAGATGGTGCACTAGATACACGCATGCCATCAGGAGAGTTGATGCCACTAGAGTTGTCTGACATAATCGTACAGGAAGAATCATCTGATACAGAAGAAGGACAATATAAGACATGACTCAAGAAGAGGAAGAGGAAAGAGAAAGATCACTTTTTGAACAAAGGCTGCATTTAAGCTAGATATAACAAGGAAACAGCATTGCTTAAAAGATCACCAATTGAACAATACCAATGATTTAAAATGGAACTTCTTCTTTTCGTAGCAAAAATGTTCTCAAATGTCATCTAGCCAGAGGTGGGTTACAATGTTCTGGCTGTCTTCAATGAATTCTGCAAGCTCCTTGTATGTGCATTGTTGCACCAACATTAGGCAGACCAAGATATGTCACAGTGTCCTGATTGCTTCCGGTCGGACTATTCTGCAAGGAAACCTTTTGATCGGCCGATTCTGGATTTCAATCAGCTGAGACACCGCCAACTCACCCAAAAAAGCCAGCCCCAGGCGGAAGACGCTAACAGGCTCAATACCAATACATGCCATGGTTGACCGCAAGTCTTACTTTCCACAAGCCAACTCTCCCAAACTCCTTAGAGACAATTCAAAGGACCAGAATCCTAAGAAACTATCCCGGACCTAAGGCGGTCAGCAACCGGCCTCTGTCCAAGCACTGGGGGCTCCATATAAATACTTGGCAGCTTGCTCATGCATGCTACGCTGCTGCATGTATAAGTTGTTCGCTGGAGCTGGCCGAAGACACCCCGTGACAAGCTGGCAGGAGGCATCCAACGACAGCTGACCCCTCCCATACAGGGCAAGCATACTCCACACATGAGCAGTACAGGGCAAGTGCCGTCGATCTCAGGGCATACAGGGTAATGGGGAAAAGCCCCTTGTGGGGGTTCAGGGGCAGAGACCCCGGAAGCTCTTGAGTTTAACATGTTCGAGTGCTTTCAAAGAAAGGTTATGTCCTTATCTTGAAGCAGATGAACTATGCTGAACGTTGCGGGGGTCCAGGGGCGGAGCCCCCAGAAGCTCTTGGGTTTTAGCATGTTTCAGCGCATCCGGAGAGCTCTCGGTTATCTCACAGTCATGAAGCTGATGAACTATGCTGCTCCTGGAGGGGTCCAGGGTTCGGAGCTCGTGGAAGCTCTTGAGGTAAATAGCATGTTTGAGTGCCTTCGGAGAGATCTCAGTTATCTCATTATCTTGAAGCGGATGAACTATACTGCCTGTGACAATAACAACAAAAATCACAACAACGGTATTTTTTTCTTTTTATTTTTCCAAAACATCATAAAAGAACAGCGCCCCCCCTGAGGTGGTGTCCGGGGCATGTGCCCCCTCCCCTTGCCCCTCCCTAGCTACGCCACTGCTTCCGATGTGGGTCTTATAAGAGAGTGCAGTCCAAGGTGACTCCTAAGTAAACATGACTATCACCGTGCTCCAGGGGCGCCCCAGACCAGGTAACTCAAAGGTGACGCCTGGCACGGCCGCGCAGACGGAAAGCATACACCTGTGCCCCGGATGGACTTGCGCGCTGATGGTTCTCCTTACATTAAGGGGCGAGCCCATATAAAGGCCCTGTGAGTTTCCCTTTGATATCGGCATTCCAGATTGTCTTTCCAGAATCCAGACCAAACGACAGGATCCCGAACTCTCAGGAACGGGTCCCCGGCACAGATGCCGAACACGAGAGGCATGAGGGCACGCTCCCCCAGGGCATTCCATCCATGAGCCCACATAGAACCAAGCAAGCACCCGTGTGGTGAAGTACGTTAGTAATTTCTAACAACATCAACTTATGTGGATGCATTTTGTTGCGTTTCGATACGCGTACACTCCTTGCCTGAAGCTCTCGCACGCAGGCGTAGTAAGAAGCTGTTGCTCACTTACATAGTAATCATCCGTCAATACATCAAGACTCAAGAAACCAGGGTTGCGGTTCAAGGTGATGAGTGATTACGGAGGCTGTGGTTGTGGGTCTAGTGTATGGTAAGTTATAGACCTTTTACAAAAAGCGCCCTCTATATAACACTTGAAAGGCTAACTACTCATGGTAAGTGTTACTTTACTCAAACTAATCCACAGGTGCCATGACAAAGTATATAATTAGGTGACAACGGCCATTTTGCTTTAAAGAGGATTAAGTGGTAAATACACGGTGGTTTGTTTCAATTTGTTTTGGTGGGCATTTTGAAATATGACGCTCTCTAGAGGCAGGTAAGCATGCCAAAAGTGTTCAACTATTCCCTGGTGTGTTTTGGTGCGGAGTAAGTAGTCACCTAGTGCATGAATTTGGATCCAAAATTAAGATATATGTCAAAAAAAGGGCATTAAGTGTGAATATTGGCCGCCATTTTGAAAAAAGCGCCCTCACTCTTTAACCCAGGATGGGGAGTGTTGCAGACAACCTGATTTTGAGAGCTATGTCATAGGTTTCAGAAAAATTGTTGTCTCCAAAAATCCGGGGGGGGGGGGGGTGCAGGGTTTCGGTTATGGCTTCATGACCTAAATAGGTTTGAACCTTTGGTAGTTAGATGGACCCTCTATATCAATGAAGGTAGTAGTGGTCTCAAATTGTTGGTGTCACTTTTTAAACAGAGGAGGCCAATTTAAGGTTACCCAGGTATGCTTCACAATTATAGTAATTTTGCGGTTTTTTATTTCACAAGTACTCTTTTAAGTTGAGGGGGAGAAAACATTTAGATTTAAAAACAGGAGCATTAGTCTAAGGACTAGTTAGCTGCGTTATTTCACAAGTTACTCTTTACTTTTAGTACTGAGGGGGACAGCAACATTGGATGTAAAAAAAAACCAGAAGCTTTATGCTATAGTAGATTCAACACATCGTGTCCACGAGAAAGGTTTGGGACAGCGTGGACTAGTTGGGAGAGCAGGCAGGAAAAAGAAAAAATGTGGCCCGAATTCACTTGTTTCATGAACGACTAAAATAAATCTGGCCTTTCATGTGAGATGCATTTTTACATAGAGAGTGCAAAGACTTTTGTGTTCCTTCATATCCAAAACATGGGTGCTAAAAAGTCAGTAACATTCAACTCACCTGTTACACTGAATACCAAGAGGTGACATGATGGGTTGAATCTACTATAACCTTCATTAGCCTGCTGTTCATATTATTTTATCCTAACACAAATTACTAAGTTTGATTAAATTTAATGAACTAATTACTGCTTTACTGCTTTTATGTTGCAGGTTGAGTCTGTACCAAACTCTGAGAAGATGTTGGAAATAGCGCGTAACTATCGTAAAGAACAAGACAGAGAAACTGCTCTTTCTCAGCAGCGGCAAGATCAAAAGAATCAAGTAAGCACCTTACACAATTATTTGATACATTAAACCAAAGCAAGACATACACAATGACCTGAGAGAGGATTGATATTTATGCTAAGCTTAACAGCTCTAACCTATTTGAAAATAGGTGTAGCCTAAATCCATGTGTGATACACACTTTGACTGAATTCCCTCGGACTTGTCAGTACGATGATTCCTTCATACTTTATAATTATAGAGTGTAACAAGTCAGTCATACTTTAAAGCGGCACTGGCACATTTTCACAAAATATGAAATTTCTTCAATTTGCTCTCAAATGAGAGTCTAGGCCATTGGAAGAACAGAGATATATTTTACACATAAAAATAACATACCCCAAAACAGATAGGGACATTGATATGAGGATAAAGACATCCATGTAATTTGTAGGCCAACTTTAAAGTTTTCCATAACTTTAATCAACAAATGTGTATATTACATGAATATTTTTGACTCGTACTCACTGATATTAAAACCACAAAGGTTATAGACCGATCAAACAGTGTGCATAGCGTGGGAAACATGCATACGACGTGCGTGTTCATGTGTTAAACGCCATTTTCGTCGTCTGCTGATTTTAACGTCGCCGACGACGTTAAATTATAAAATCGTTTTGTTTACCCATAAGGAAGCTGATTTGGTCTTAATCATTTCGGGTGAGGGCTTTTGTATATAAAAGCCTTACAACCATGCAAAAATATCGATTTTGAAAAATCTTGAGGGCGCACTTTTTTCCAAATGTGCCAGTGTCTCTTTAAAGTTAAAAGATCATTTTGAACAAGTTTAATGTGGGTCAATTTTGAAATTATAAATGTCTATTTTAATAAGAATATTTTAATAAGAAATGTAATTAAGAAATTGCACGCACAAATTCAGATCAGATAGACAAAAAATGTGTTTGATTCAACTGTGAGAGCATGACCATGGTGACTCGAGTGAGACGAATCGGTGTCAAATCTAGCCTAGGTCAAATTCCAGCTTTATATTTGAAACCAATAACGGCGCAGTTCTATGCATCATGAAGAAAACATTGAAATCTTGTCGATGTACTATGAAAAATATTTTTTAAAATGTAATATCTTCCAAACCTGGACGGTATTTATCAAAATCTAACCACATACCCAC
Source organism: Ophioderma brevispina (assembly GCA_023653785.1). NCBI lineage: Eukaryota > Metazoa > Echinodermata > Ophiuroidea > Amphilepidida > Ophiodermatidae > Ophioderma > Ophioderma brevispina. The sequence goes on along the minus strand of JAMKCH010043604.1, from coordinate 140,690 downwards.
ATTACAACATTTCTTATTAAATATATTTAAATAAAATCACCGTAAACTTTGCAATTTCTGTATATGTGGTTACTGCGAACCTCCGCGAAAGACTATACTTGAAATTCTTACAAATTTGTCTTTAAGCTAACTATACAAAACAAAGGTGTTTTTCATCACATTTATTTGATCAAGCCAGATGAGGCATTTCATAATACATTTGTATGCATGCATGTGCAGTATGTTCCATGAATGGATTTCCAGCCTTGTATCTTTGGTATATCTGATATTTGCTCTTTGCATGGTTTTGCCATATGCGAGGAGAGCCTTGAAATGATAGCAATATGAATGGAGCGTTTACACAACAGTTCAACCAGGTTTGAGTCTATATAAAGAAAACCAATGGCCTTGCAAAGAGATGAATGCATTGTTATATAACACCCCATTTAACCCTAAAAGGCCCGGGGGGATCCACCCCTTCCACATTTGTTGTTGTATCTCACCTATTTGTTATTTTTTCACGCCGAAACTACATGACTTTTTTCTTTGAAGTCTTGCGCTCGATTTAAGACCATTTTGAACAAAATCAGACCTACGGTTATGATGCGGCGCTACGCGCACCACGTGCGAAAAGCTTTTCCCATTGAAATTACACAGAACAGCAGAAATCCAGTTTTTTGTGCTAAGGCGCGCCTTCCAGTGGGTTACTGACTGCATTCAGTCACGATGCATAGTTTTTGATTAGCTCTCTTACTCAAACTATTTTCATGAGCTATGCAAAGATAAGCAACCGATGCAAAGCAACCGATGTTGTAAAGCAACCGATGCAAACTTCGCAATACCCTTACAAAGTGATAATTGATCGGTCAATACAGCCCCATTGATAAGAGGTTCATGACCTTCACAGGTGGTTGCGAGCAGCCCACTTATCCAATTATACCTAATATGGGTCTGCTGTTTATTTCCTGACGTAATTGAAAATGTTTACTTTTTGCTATTAGATAAAATTTTAATAATTTTGCGTTTTGCTGTGGACAAATGTGTAGTTTGAATCAAGAAAATGTTGTAAATGACAACAAAATCAGCCCAGTTTGATATCTTATACATGATATGCTGTCACACTGGAGTTTACTTCTGAGGTATTTAGATGACCATGTACATGTACATTGGAAATGGGTGGTGGCTGTAAGGAATTACAAAGTGGAAAGAGTATTATAAGAGAGCTGGGGGAGGCACTCAACTTTTTAAGGTAGGGATATGTGCAGCCCCAACTTCCGAACTCGGGGAGCTTGTGAACTGATTTGTCTTTTAAAGCAAAACTGAAATCAAGCACAATTCCCACTGGCACACATTTTTGTGGAAAAATCGGCAATGCAACAAAATAAAAAGTATAACTCCAAAACAAAATACGGGTTTTAATCGAAGTTTCTGTACTTGTATTAAAATGCTTGTACTTGTAAATTTATAACAGTTTAAAATCAAATCATTTAGACGTAAGAACAAAAGATAATACATCGTGAAATGATATAACTTTAACAAATATACATAGGCGTTAAAAAAAAAATCACATTTTACCGCATTTTTTTTTTCAAGGATTTCAAGAAATTTATAAACATTGTGCTTTTTTTTAAACTGATCAACAAAAAAAAGAAGAAAAAAGAAAATCTGGTAGAAATAAATGGTCTACAAAGCAATAAAAAGAAGCGCACAGCTTTTTTTGACAAAAACGCATAGTGCTTAGCAGGGCCGTGTGCAGGGGGGTGCGATGTACCTACCCAAATCTCCAAAATTCCAAAAAGGTCCACAAAAATAATGTGTGCGAGCGAAGCGAGCTTGGAAAAAATAGCGGTTTTAGGGTTTTTTTTGTCAAAAAAGGGCAATATTTTGACAAAAAGGTCCACTTTTGCCAAATTTATACACCCCCTCTATTGTGAAAAGGTCCACATTTTGTGAAAAAGTTCCACTTTTGGAAAAATCCGCACCCCCAGAAAAAATCCTGGCTACGGGCCTGGTGCCTAGGGTTTGAGATACGTAAACCCAAGACAAACTTATTTTCTTTTTGGGCCTAATACAGGTAATCTGAAATCTTTAACAGTAAACCATTGTTTGCAACTGATTTAACCAACCATTTGGAGTTATTTGAGGCATTTCTGGGGAAAATCCTATCATGTAAATCAAAAACACTTAACATCCTGGTTTCAGGGATAACTATTGGAAACTAACTCTGTCTTTTCGGCCATATTCGGTGATGTATGTATTAATAGTTACTAATAAATGTAAAGATTGTCTACAAACATAAAAACAAAAAAAATGTACAATGAAAATGTATACATTTGCTTGTTTTACTATATGCATGGTATTTCCATCTCAAGTTAAATAAATAGTGTTAATAACAATGTTTTGTCATTATGTGATCATCATTTACAGCACAGCATTATTTTCTGTTTGTGTGTCAGGCTTTTACACAGAAAAAAGGGTTCCTTTTTTACACAAGTCCCTATACACAAAAAATGGTTTGAAATATTTAAGATTTCCAACAGTATTCAAATTCTAAACACTTTATTGTGTTTGACAATGGTCAGTATGTTTTACCTTTAATAATAGGCCAATAGAAAGTGTTTTTTTACAAACAGAACATTAATAACTACATCAAAATATGCACAAATAATATCTCGAAAGAAACATGAACACTTAATGTAACTGAAAATCTACCAGTTATACTAATTTAAAATTAATACTTCATACCTTTTCAGGGATGAGATCTACCGTGAAGTATTCCTGGAATGGGCGGATGGAAGGCACAACGTGACCTTTCTGTTAGCCGACAAGGTTTCAGGAAGCGATCCCTAGTCTTATCGCCATATACGCGTGCGTGCGACTGAACTAAACTTTCTTGAAACCTGTACAGGCGCTATTTTGTCTATAAAAGTCTTAGGAGAGTAAATTGATGTCGTCCTTAGTTGTTTTGTCCAGCATGAAATGTTTTTTTTATGTAATGAGTAAAAACCAGTTATATACTACATATAAAACACGTAAATGCTAACCGTACCCTACTGCCATTTCCGGGCTGAGTTCTATACCGTTCAGTATACCTGACATGAAGGCGCAACCTGACCGTCTTGTAGCGGACAAGTTCGCGGAAGCGATTTCCATGTCTATCGCCTGATATACACATGGTGCGTACATATTATATAAACATATTCTTGGAAACCTCTACACTTGCTATTTGTCTATAAAGTCTCAAAAGAGTAAAGCTTGTCACCTAGGATGTGAACTCCTTCACTGTTTCCACCTCGTCACACAACTTTTCCCATCCTTTCCAACTCCCTCAACTCCTTCTTGCATCTGCACATACAAAGTCTATTGCCAAACTTGGGGTCACTCTCTTCAACTTTGTGCATCTCCATGAATCCATTTCCCACATCTCACACACACTGAATTGCCCTCACACCTCTTTCCACATATTCCACATGGGTCCACCTTACTCACTAACACCTCCCCTCCCTCCTCCAATCACATCACTTTAGTCTTCCCCCAAGGTGACCTTCAGGACCTTACTCTCAAATGCCTTCTTCTTCCACTTCCAAAACACTTCTCCCTCAAACCCTCCTTGGATCACAACTTAAAATTAAACATCAGCATACAGCATCTCACTCATAAACCTTCTTTTGCACTCTCTTTAACCACATCAACCACAACGGCGACAGCACAGAACCTGTGATGCACACCCACCTTCACCTCAAAAATCCTCAGAAAACTCCATATCCATATCTAACCCTTGTTTTTGCTCCTTCATATAGACTCATCACCGCTCTAACAACCACTTCTGGTATACCCTCTTCCTCATTGCCACTCCATCCACTTTCCTCGGTACTCTTTCAAAGACTTCTCCGGGGCCACAAAGCACATTATACAGCTCTTCCTTGTGCCGATATTCCTCTTGCACCCTCCTTAAAATAAACACTTCATCTATCGTCCCCTTCCCTGGAAAAACCAAATGCATCTCATCCACTTTCACTATTCCTCCGAATTTGTTCTCTAGTAGCCCTCGCCACAAATTTTCATCGCATGCTCCAACAACTCCACAACCCCGATACGCACCACAGCTCATTGCATCCCCTTTTCCCTGTAAAATTGGAACTAAAACACTCAAAGCCCACTCCTCCGGCATCCTCCTCCATCTAACACACTCTGACACAACTCCATCATCACACCATCCCGATATATCCACTTGCAATATCATATCAACACTCAATTCGAGGGTCCAGCAGCCTTTCCTGTGTTACCATTTCTCAATTGGCATTTACACTTTACTGACGACTCTATCAACTGGCCCGTCCACCACATCAGCCTCCACCTCTGATCAATCATTTATCATCATTGCATGATTCTCTCCATATGCTCTTTACAGACCCTGCTTATATTTATCACTGAAGTTTCAAACTTTCCATCCTTACTCGCATACATTTCACCCCTTCAAACATCTTTTTCTTCCTTTTGCATTGCCTTCATAACTTATTCACACTTGTTTGGGTTCTCACCCACTCAATCACCCCCTTCTCAGCCTTCCTCCTTAATAGCCTCGCCAACCACTTTCTTTGCCGCGTCTTCAATCTCATATACTCACTTTATTCTCTCCGTACATGTCTCCTCATTTCCCTTTTCTAAGGGCATCCTTCTTTCTCCATATCGCCTCCTTAACTCCTCATTCCACCAACCCAGTATCGTTCCTGTCTCTCCTTCCTTTCTTTTTCCAACACACTTATCACACACGCCTGTAACACCCCTTTCCTTAAAACACCCCCAAAGATCGGACACACCCCCACAAACTCGCCCACTCTCATCTCAAAAATTATTTCTTGTCTCGTCTTCTTTCAGCTTCCATACTTCTCCTCACATGCACTACCCTCCTCACCACTTTTTTCACCTTCCATTGTACACATCAGGCAACACACCAACATATGTTGTAATTCCAGGGAATTACCTTAACGTTCTTCAAAAACTTTCTCCTCTCCTTAACCACAAGACAAAAATCAAAATGTTTTTTTGTGGCATCTGGGCCGTCAACAAATATTTTTGGTTCGCGCAAATGACTCGCATTGTGCCTCATTGAATCTGGGCCGTCTTACCGGAAAATGACGCGATGTTTCTCGTTGCACCTGGCCGTCTTCCCGGAAAATGCTGATGAGATGTTTTCGTTGCATCTGGGAGTTCTTTCCGGAAAATTTTGCTGGAAATGATGCGCACTGGCTTTTCACTGCATTTCGGACGGTTTGCCCGAGAAGGAGCAATGCTCTCATCAGGCGGGGTGGGTGACCACTGGACAATGCCCAATAGAACTTTCGATTTCGATGGTGATAGGCCACCATTTCGAAAGCTATTTTTAATTATGCATATAAACGTATTCATGACGTAAACCGGAGCAATGACGTAGCCACAAATAGCGCCCCGCAGGACTGATGTAGCGTAATAGCGCAACTCACGACGGCGAACTATAAGCTACAATTTTAATTGCAGATCAGTGTGCAGTAGCATCCATTACTTTATTTATTTATTTCTTTACACCTGTTTTTATTGCTTTTCACGCGGATGTTTATCGTTGCCTCCTGGGCGTCGTTCGGTATAAATGGCGCGATGTTTTCGTTGCATCTGGGCCGTCTTCCGGGGGAAAATGAAGCGATGTTTTCGTTGCATTTGGCCCGTCTTCCGGGGAAAAGACGCGATGTTTTCGTTGCATATGGGCCGGTATTGAACTTTACGCTACTTATTCCTGTGCCGGGAAAAAAACGGCCGAGATGCAATTGAAACGCAAACTTTGGCTCTCGTTTGCATCTGGGAGTGTTAAAAATAAAAATAGATGCCTTTCGTTGCATTTGGGCCGTCGGCTGGCAAACGACCCGGTCCGGGTTTAGGGTTAATGATTAACATTAATTACTAACACCAAGTGTAAACAAACATCAAGTAAAAAATTAAAATAAACCTCACAATTCTATAGAAATATCTTCAGTAAAGAAATTCAGAGTAAGGAGTCAAAATTTGGAAGAAAAAATACTAAGAAAAAAAAAACAATGGCAACGTGGGTTGGAAATCATGCTGCGAAGAGCGGGAAAACCCCGGTTTGGGGTGGGCCCTTGGGGAAGCCCCATGATCTACTCTGGGAAAATAGCGCCCCATGTGTTTGCCTTTCGTGACATTCTGCTTCGGAAGTAGACTTTGAGAATGGAGTAGAAAAGAAAATTGTCCATGTTGCAGAGTGGACGGTATTTCTCGGAGGAGGAGGCTACGAACAGGTTATCGTTCTCAGCAAATATAAATGATGTCTTTATTCATGTCAAACTAAATTATTAAAAGGAAACATGGTTTGTTTGTTTTGTTATTCACAGCCCATAAACCCCATTCGGTTTGCATTGCTTTGTGTTTGCCGCCGACTAGGCGTTGAATAATGGACGAAAGGGGTGTTGTTAGCTTCTTTAAATGCTGACTTGCGAACAAGCATTTTGTGTATTTTTCAATTACCTTATCGCTTAACCTTAAGCTCATTTTACTTAGAACTAGCCTCTTTTCATTTTAATTCATGTGATTAAAATAGTTAAATGTTTTCATCCCTGAGAAATAATGAGAAAGTCCATATAATTTATTAGGATGCGGCCGAAAAAAAATGTATCGATTTGTAATTAAATTGACCAAAGACGCCAGTGTCAAACATTGTCAAAGGGAGTTGGAATTGAAGGCACTAGGAACTTGTGTTTAGTTGGAGTAGGTAAAGTAAAATACTACTTTTGTTTTTAGCACTTGAAAACACTGTGTGAACCTGTTTTGGGTCTCGCAAATGTTCAGTGCGAACCTCAGGTGAATTGGGTTCGGGGCGAATTTCCGGCACTGCAGATTGACTTCTCCACATGAAAATATGATCAGAACTCAAAAAATCGAGGTCGGACGCAAATTTTTTTACTAGCGTGAAAATTGGATGTTCGATTTTCAGAGCTTAACGGGAACCCTGGTATGTACGAAAGCCGCCTACCGAGCGCTTGCAAGAAGGGACGTGTTGTGCCAAAAATAAATGGAAAGGGGGTTTCCAACTCTCTGAGCGATAGCGTCAACACATAATTCGACCTCCCTTACCGCCCGGCGTTCATGCTTGATCACTGCGTCGGAACGTCAACAAAAGGATAATACAAGTAGGATTTCCAAGTAGAATTTACAATGTTGTGTTTGTATACTATATAAGCTTATAAATTGGTTAAATTCACAGTCAAGTTATATTGAATGAGCCTTGGGATTTCCTGCGAGTAGTCTAAGTTTCCCAGGAATGAGATTACCAAATTACCCACTTTTTCCCGCTGTGTTTGTGATGTGTAGATTCATGGATAGAGATGGCAATCTATCGGTTGACAAGGGTCTTAAAAACGCATGGAAATTTTCTTGGCTCGAAGAGGAGCAAAACATTCAAGACTTGATCGGTACTGGTAGTAAGAAGAAAGTCTACTTCCGAGATTTGGGATGAATGCAGTGTGCATGACATGCATGCAGTTTATTCTGCTGCTGAATTCATACAAGGTGGTGGCACAATACAAAATTCTTTCCCATGATTTTTTAATGCGGGCACTGTGTATGCACTTGGTGTGATTGAACACTGAAAGATGGTCACGGTGGCAAGAAAGATCTTAGAAGACATGTTTCCCAAAGAAACACTGGACAAAAATTTGACCAACTATAGTCCATACATGTGTGTATACATTGTTGCCAGGGTTCCCACTTAGATTTTTAACTTGAAGTCCACGGGACCCCATAATTTCCAAATGTTCAGAATTATCTTGTCCAGTGGAATATTTCGTGGTCTCAAACCAGCCTACCAAATGTTTGTAGTACTACTAATAAGGGCTTATCAGTTTCCAAGTACATGGTGCTTTAAGATTTCCTGATTTGTACTGTGCCTTTGGTGAAACTTTTGCGGTATCACCTTATTTTAATGCTAACAAGTTGGTTTTCTGTCAGACAATACTAATTAGTAATAGCCATTGCAATATTGTGAATTTGGTTTTCCCACAAGCACTATTTTGAATGATGCATTTAGCAAAAATATTATGTCTATAAATTTTGCTTTTGAGGTTTGGAAACATCATATTTTTTGCCTTTCAGAGGCTTAGAATTATGGCATCCAAGTGGACTTCATTTTGTTACTCATTCTGAATTTATTAAGTCCAGTGAAAATTCTGTCTGTCATTTGACGCCAAAATCCTTCTAAGCGGGAACCCTGATTGTTGCTTATTTGGCAAAATGTTTTTGAAATAAATCTTTGAAATTGAAGGTATGTGTACATTTACTGTACAATGTTCATGCATGTCAAATGGTTTTTATTTTTTTTAATTATTATTAATAATAATATATTTAGTTTCTTGTGTGGTATAAAGTAAAGAAGTTACCCTGTGAAGCCCTCTAGCTTCGAGGGGGTTTTGCCCCCTCGACCCCAACCAGAGCGTTGCCCCTGGGCCCCACCAGGGGGCCCCTTAAGCGGACCCCTGGAACACCGGCCATGATGGGGCAGTTTCACTGGTTTCTCGGTCAATACTGGACTAGTACTTCACTGTTTTGTTCTCGAGTTCGCCCCCCTTCACCCCTTGTTACATGGGCAGCACCAGTGTAGTTCATTGGTTTCCTGGCTCTCTACATGGGTGGCTTGAAAACAGGGTGAACCAGCATGAAATAAGCGAGGGTGTACTTCACCCTTTTATGCCCTCTATTTCACCCTTTACACCCTTTGCTATTAATGCATAGAGATTCTCTTAAGGAACAGAGCGGTAGTTCCTGGTCTGGTTACGGGGATGAACTTCACTGGCTCAGCCTTGAGTTCTATCTGCCTCTTTATTACGCAATGGAAGTTTTGTTCATCTGTGACCTAGTCATGAACTGACCATGTGAAAATGGTGAATATTATGTGTTTCACCCCTTATTTCCTTAATTAGCAACCAGTGATTTTTTTTCGGAATGACCGAGACAAATTTTTGCTTGGGAATGATTTGTTCTTCAGTCAACTTTTGACATTGGATATATGATTAAGGTGTTATTTGAATGAGGACAGTCTGACCTTTCTTCAAACATACAATGCTTGATTATAAAATCAGTAGTTTTCCTATAAATTGTCATCAGGGTCTTTTCTGTTTTAGTTACTGGCTATGATAAATTTTTAGATCTATTTTTAACATGTTTATTCAGATGACCTATTTTTAATTTCAGTTACACCATGCAGAACAGAGGTTACATCGTATTTCTCAGCAGTTGAAGGACTTGAAACAATCCACAGTAGGAGCGTCAGCCGAAGGTAGAATTGCAGGCATCATTCAAAAGAAGTGCTAATTTTTTAATTACAACAGCTTAGTTATGCATATGCTTATGTTTTGAAATTCAGTATTGCAAAGCAGTCTGTTTTATCTAAACTTAATATTTCATTGGTAAAAAATAGAATGTATTTTAAATTAGTTCTCTAGGAGAAGCTAATTAACACTCGTCTACCCGAGCCATTTTCCTAACAATGCACCCGAAGGGGGGGGGGGTTTACTCCCTGCTTCAATTCCTTATTGAAAACCACATTCCTATAATTTTGGGGACTTTTACCAAAACTATACAATACAAAGTTTTGTTTGTACCACTCGGAAGCCTGATAAAAATAATCAATTTGATGCTGTAAAGTTCAGATAGTGTCTCCCCTCCATAAAACAAATTCAATCCTGACTCGGGCCTGTTACCCATAATTACTGTATTTTGGGCACTTTTTAGTACAGTGATGGATTAAGTTCATGTTTGATATCCTTAATGTGTTGAAATGGAGTACAGAATGTGGTGTTTGAATGTAATTCAGAGCCAGAGGCCATTTCATTCTCTGTTTAGTGCAGCCTACTCACATTAATTACATCTTCAGCTTTTAATGCATATTGATTTTGTCAGTTACTGTGACCATGTTCTTTAATCTAGCAAAATAATTGTCCCCGCCGAACGAGTTCAGAACAGGGAGTATGAAATGAGCAGCGTCTGTTCGTCCATTCGTCCGTCCGTGATAAAAATGTTAACCCACGTTGTATACAATTTATCTGGAGTTCCGTAAGGGTGACAATGATGTAACTTGGTGGAAAGAAGCGGGTTGATGAGTTCTCGACCTGATTAGATTTTGGGCGTAAAATATGCTAATTAAGTATCTAATTTGCATAATTTATGAACATTTTCCTGCGAGGCCTCTGTACAAGTTTTCTGGAGTTCCATAAGGCGTATAACGATGTAACTTGGTGGAAGGAAGTGGGCTGAAGAGTTCTCGACCTGATTAGATTTTGGGTGTATTTGAGTATGCAAATGAGCTAATTAATATGCAAAAATCAGCGTAATTGCTATATTTTTGAAACGGTATATCGGGTACTCAAAATTCTTGCCCTGCATGAGCCGTCATGGGGCACTCTTTTTTGCAATTGAAAGTAGGTGATCTATGTGGCTAGGTATGGCAATGAGCTAATTAAAGAATGTGTATTGCTGTATTCGCGGAACATACATCGGCTAGGCACCCATTGGCCTTTGCTACATGAGACTACAATGCCATAGGGAGTTGTCGGGTGTTGGGGAGAGGTAGGGTGTGGGGAGGGGTAGGGGGTTGGGGAGGGGGGTGGGGTGTTGGGGAAGGGGGGTGGGGTGTTGGGAGGGGGTGGGGGTGGGGTGTTACAGGGTGTTTGGGAGGGGTTGGGTATTGCGGGTGTTGGTGGGGGTGGGTGTTGCGGAGTGTTGGGGAGGGGAGTCTGTGTTTGCAGGTTTTGGGGGAGGGGGTGAGTGTTACATGGTGTTGGGTGGGTGTTACATGATGTTGGGGAGGGTGTTGGCAGGGTGTTGGGGATGGGTGTGCAGGTGTTGGGGAGGGGTGTGAGTGTTGGCGGGGGTGGGGAATGTTCAAGTGTGGGGGTGTGGTTTGTTGGTAGTGTTTGGGGAGGGGATAGGGTCTTTCGTGGTGTTGGGGAGGGGTGGGCGTTTGCGGGTGTGGGACGGGTGTTGTTGGTGTTTAAGGAGGGGGTGGGGTGTTGTGGGGGTGTGGGTGGTGCAGAAGTTGGGGAGTTGTGGGGGTGTTGGGAATGGGTGGGATTTGCAGGGTGTTGGGGAGGGAGTGGGGTGTTGCGATGTGTTGGAGGTGTTTGCGGGATGTTCGGGAGGGGGTGGGGTGTTGTAGTTGCTTTTAGCGCATGTTAGTGATCGCTGACCTTCGCGGGGACATATGTTACGCATTGTTAATATCAAGTTTCGCCTTGTTACACTCTTTGCGACTGCTGCCCCTATTTTTTTAAGTGACCACATTGCACCTGGTCAACTGCTTTTGAGCTTAGTATTTTGTTAAAAAATGACAAAAGAAACAAATAGGCCATTGCATCCATGCTGTTTTCTTGCATCAATACATTTTGGACACTGAAGAATAAATATGGAAACCCATGGGTACAGGTTCTCCTTTTTATATTAAGTCACACTCTAAGGAGCCAATGTTGATGTTTTATAATTTTTTTGTGTCGCATATCATTTGCCATTAACACATTTATCACCATTATTACGGTTTGATTAAGAAATTGGAGGATGAAAATAAGTGAATTCGTATCTAGTGTACGAGAAATTAGCCCAAAAAATAGGGCTCGTGCCCCCAATACATCAAGGACTTGGAACATGTTGTAATGAGCCAGCTATGGGACAGAGCGATGGATCAACTCATGAATAAACGGTGAGTTTTCACTGAAACTTGAGTCATGCTTGGATTACTTGCAAATGAAGGAGGAGCATACATTTATTAAGTTGTAAGTTGTCACTCATGTTTATCTTTGGGTGTGTTTTTATAAATACTTGTTCATTTGATTAGTGAATGCGGCATCAGATGACACACTAAATATTACATTATATGTAAACTATGGACAGTGGATTGGTTTAAACTGCAGCCATAAATATTAGTCATTCTGTGTGCAAACCTCCACCAAAAATCTTGCATGGTGTAACCGTTGAATAGTTTCCAGTCAAGATTGCTAAAATTCGGTGTTGCAGTCTCATATTTGCTTTCATCTCACAGAATTTGATGATTGAGAATCTAACCGCGTGCATTATTGAATAGCCCAGAGCCATAACCGATTTCTTTCACAAGCGTCATCCTTGTTGTTGCGCAACCAGTCTTGTGTTGTCACTGTTGCTGCGCAAGCACATGCTCATAAAAAATCAGTGTGTCATGCGTTATGTTATCATTGTTGCATTTCTAAAAAAATTCCTGCATTCTTAATGCACAAAAATCTATGACCTTGGTAATTTTACTTAAGAAGAGAGATATTTGAGGCAGAGTGATAGCATGTGGCATCAGTTGTTGTTTTCACTTGCTAAAGGCAATGCATGTAAAATACTCGTATGTCTCATAAATATCCATAAGGACTTTCCAAATAGGACGTTATGCAAACCAAATATGGTTGAGCTGGGAGTTACTGTTTAATCCTCTATCCGTGTACAAGAACACTATGTTCTTTCATATGTCTGTGTATACGTTAATGAAAAAGACCAGAGACCGCCAAATTTGGCTCCTCCGCGAAAATGCAATTCTTGCACCCTTTAAGTCATTCCTTAATCATTTTTCAGCTATGTATTCAGTCATGATGTAATCCGAAAATGTAACAAGTGTATGCAAGTGCCAGGCTCTCATATCAAGTAGAGAACACGATACATATGAATCAGAACACACACCTTTAACCAAAATCAAACATAAACCCCACCTTATCCATACCCTCACCCCATCCACAAAAACACTTGCACACATGTAGACCCTGTAAGATACCGTTCAAGATCTGACTTGCGTTTGGAGGACAAAATGAGTAAAAACTGAAGTTTCAAGAATTTTGAATGAAAACAACTTTTCTGGGGTGAAATTTTATGTAGAAACTGAATCTGGCATTAGAAATGCAAAATTACCTCCCCCTTAAATGCTACACTTCAAAATACAAACCTCCATGATATCCGAATAAGGAAAAAAAGACAACATGCTAAAACTAGGAATAACAATAATTTTTCTGAACCTGTCAAAATTATAACCATAGTAAACATAAGGGTATTCTTACATTGGAATATGTTTAGAACTGTATTAATTCATTCTGATCCTAGGTCAGCCAGTGTCTGCTGGTATTTTAGGTGGATTTGGTGTGATATAGATGCTTTTGTACATTATACGACCTATTGCAGGAAGGAAAAAAAAGATTGATAAAAAAATTCAAACAAAAAATGAGGAGTCCTAAGTCTAAATAAATATGAACTTGTTGTAGGTGGAGGTATTGGGCCTAACAAGTTCATATTTTAAATCCCATAATCCCAGGAATTTTTGAGTTTGAATTTTTGTATCAAATCAAAGTATTTTTTCATGCCTGTAGAAAATTAATTGGGGTAGGATAACATTTTGCATTATAATTTTCCTTACTAAAGAGCATTCTGTTCAAACTTACTACCTATGTTTTGCTATTATTTCTGACCAAAATGACACAAAAATGATCTCTCTAGCTGAGATGATATACCTAACAGATCTTTTCTCATGTTATTTACTGGTATGAATCCAGTTACGTTGGTAAAGGCAATTTACGATTTGTTCAAAGTATTGATCAAAATACTAAAATGATAAGCACATTTGATGGGGTGATGTTGCAAATTAAGCAGCATACTATTTCAGGAATTTGAATCTCTTTATTACATTATCAGATTAGAGCAGTCAATGCAGAAGTGAATGGATTGATAGAGAAGCGCATGATGCGCAATGATCCGGTAGATGATAAGTTTGCACTGTTCCGTCAACAAGCGTCGATCATTGCACGTAAAAAGGAAGCAGCTGCTGAGACTCTGAGTGATGCTAAAGATGAGCTCCAACAATGTGAACAGGAACTGAAGGAGAAGAGAACAGCAGCCAAAGGCTTGGATGGAGAAGTACTTAAAGGGGATGAGGTACATTTTTGTGCAGTCTTAACAAAGCACTCCATTGATGGTAATGGATGGGGTTAAAATTGACCTCAACTGAAAAGTTCAATTGGAACCAAACTTGAGTCATAGGTGCAACATAGGATCCCTCATTTGTTGATGCAGTCAAAGGTCACATGCCAAGGTCAAAGGTTATATGAGGCTGACAAACCGCGAGGACATGCGACACATGCGTTCCGAGGATCAATGTATTTTTTATATTTAGAGTCTTTACCAATGCATTTTAATATATCTAAAAACTATGCCTGAAGTGCATAAGCTGGAAACATGGTTTTTTATATAATAACAAGATGATATAGTATTTTCTGTTGTGTATACAACAGGAAGTCCAAGCATCCTTCTCTATATGGCCAATTAAGATAGCAGGCAAATTCAAATCTTAGTTTTTGTGGGCCGCCAGCTTTGCATTGGACCACTTTGCAAGTTTTTTAAATTGCTTGTGTGCAAATGGAACGCAAAGCCCAATTTTTGCAAAACTTGGTATGTGGGTAGTACTCATGTATTACTCATGCAAACTGTTGATGATATACATATTAATGAGCTCATTTGCATATTCATTCTGATTGGCAAATGACAAAAGAGTGAACATTGACAGATTTGAAAAGCCTGATTGGCAAAACTTGATAGGTGGGTTGTGGTGGATACAAATATAACTCATGCAAACTGGTATATATGCATATATAAATGAGCTCATTTGCATATTTATTCTGACTGACTAATAACCAAAAGGTCCAATTTTTATGACATTTGTCACATGTGGGTAGTGGTGGACACAAGTTTTACTCATGCAAACTGTTGATGATATACATATTAATGAGCTCATTTGCATATTTGATCTGATCCAGAACGGGTACTGTGAAGATAATAAAGCAGCCCACAGTTTATATTCTTTGAATATAGTGAGCGCGAAAGCTGTGAACTGCAAAATTCTAGTTTGTTTTCTTTTCTACTTGTTTGTCCATTAAAAACATTTGAAACATTCTCTGTACATAGGTATGCTCCAACCAATACCAAGGGGTATTTCGTGATCCACAGCCTTGTCCCCCCGACTTACCTAAAAAATGTTGAGATTTTCATATCATCTGAACCGTTAACCTTAGTAATCCACGTGTGCCCAATCTTACGTGCAAATTCGGTCGCATCTGTAAGAAATTCACAATTTCATATTTTCTGTCCGTAAACGGACAAAAATTACAACACAGTAGCCTATGGGACCGTGGTAAACGAGCAATTGCTCATAACACAAAACCGCAAGATCGGGATCAGCTCAAATTTTGAGAATAAGCTTTTCTCAAGGATATCTAGTGAAAATTGAATAAAAGAGAAGTTGCTGAAATCACGAAATACGCCTTTAAGGGCAAATTTAGAGAAATGTGTATCATCAGAAAATCTCCTTGTGTCTCTTTAACCAATAATCGTACCATATCTGCTGTGATCCTCATTGAAAACAAGTGAAATGCAGTTTTTATCTGATATTTTTCATTCTTATCTCATGTTTTGTATTTATTTGTAGTTTCTTTAACCATTGGTCAGCGTGCGCAATTGGCCAAGACGGGTTACATGGACCATTTATACCTGGCAAATGTAACAAATGCAATCATGGTCTGAAATCATTCAATTTGAGGCTAAATTTTAACATGTTGACGATTGCTTTTATAAGTTATGTTCAGGTATACATGAACACTGTTCATGAATAGGATTTTGGGTATAAATGTTATTTATGTAAAGCTCTCAGGTATAAGCAATGCTCACGAATATGATTTTAGTATGAACATTGTTTATGTAAAACTCTTGGGCATAAACAAGCATTCATACCCAAAATCCTGAACTGTTGACAAATAATGGCTCAAATTAAAAATAGAAAAAAATCTGTTAACCCTTGATAATCTCAAATGTTAAATTCAATGATAATTCTGGGAATGGTAGCAGCACATAGTACAGTGTTCATTGAAAATTTTTGGTTGTTCTGCAGTTCAAGCGTTACGTTAACAAGCTGAGGAGTAAGAGTACAGTGTACAAGAAGAAACGTCAAGAATTGGCAGAGTTGAGGGCAGAATATGGTGTATTGTCAAGGACAGAAGAAATACTCAAACAAAGAGATGACCAAATAAGGCAACACTTGGTAAGAAACATTTGCATATCATTCACTTGTAAAGAAACTATTGAAAAGATAGCTGAGTTGTGCTGGTGTAATTTTGATTAGTTTAAGGAGAAAACAAGTAATTGTTATTTTTGCCAATTGCAATTAAAATTCAAAGGTCAAATAGAGGCTAAATAAGTATGGACTTATTAAATGAGGGAAACTGATGACACCAATGATCAAAGCTGCATTTATATTCTCTATTTTCTTCAAATTTGTGTGTTTCATTGATTTCTTGAACCACCAACAGCTTTCTTGGTGGATACAAAGAGGAGTCCTTTTCCAGAGTTAAAAGGATTTTTACCCCCCCCCCAAAAAAAAACATGTGCCCGTAGCAGAGTGGGACCAGAACTGGAAGTTTTATGCACTGTAGTTTGTTTTCCCCCAAGTAAATTTTAGAAGGCAAAATGAACATCAGTGGTCCATCAAGTCTTAGAATGTTTTCGTTGTTTGGACAACTAAGACAACCAGTTACTCACTTATTACACCCGACTGCCCATACAGGTGCAGTAAAAATTGCGACATGTGAGAGGGTTTTTATGGTCATTAAACAGAATTTACAAGACTCATAACCATTTTCTGTGGTGTGTGTGGTGATTTGTAAAATAATATCAAATTTTGGGTATTTCCATAAATTCAGTTCTCAATATTCAAAAACACCACTTCCAACGGACTTTGTTGCATTCATACTAACTTTGTCTACAGGCTGACTCAGAGATTTCCCGATGAGGGCGCCATCATTTTAAAACAAATCGTGTTTTGCACCTAGCTATGCTGTCCATATAATAATCACTGTGTGAAATAATAAAGCTCAAGTCGAAGACATTCAATAGAAAATCACAACTTTGTTATAAAAATTTCCGGATCCGGAAATTTTGTTACACACGGTAGCATATGGCACTGTTATACTATGCATAATGTTTACTGCATGAAAACGACATCACGATTCATCTCTAACTTAGGAACTAAGCATTTTAGGTCACAATCGATATTTTCTAGTTGGTTATTTTTAATTTCTCACAAATATTATATTTCAAAATCTCTGAGTCAGCCTTTTAAATACGTTTCCTGTTGACTTGCACAGGTTAAAGTAAAAATTACATTTCCCAATTACAAAAGACGTGTATTTGATGAAAGAAAAGTAAAATAATTGTGTTTGGGGCAACAAAAAATTGTGACATTTTGACCTCATTGTCAATTATATACAGTCATTTTGGTGAGGTTAAAAGTAGATTATACAGAGTCAGAAATTCACAAACTGATTTTGAATTATTATGATCAGAAATCATAATAAGTGATGCTTTCTGGAAGGTAGGGAATCTCTAAAATTGTTCTGTGGATATTGGTGTTCCTTAAAATAGCTTACTATAATGTAAACCTTTATTTGGTGGTAGAATCCAATTGGACCCAAAGAGGTTCTATATAGATAGGAGTGCAAACGGTTAAGTAATCTTTAGAAAATCACCAGTCTCGCATGTTTTGCCGACCACACAGAAAAACTAGAAGTACCAAACAATAGAAAAGGCAATGGCTGCCTCCGCTTCTTCCCATATGTGTAGGTGCAGCTTTGCATATACACTAATCGGTAGTGGGTAACAAATAATGTATGTGTTAGAGGTGGCCAGGTATAATAATCGAGTGTAACTGGATCATTGTGCGCAGATAATCTTTTTTTTTCTCATAATGGCAATGCGCGCTTAGGTGAAAAAAGGTATTCAGTGAGGAGGTTATTTAAATCAAGACGACGGATGTGTCATGTCATTCGTTGCGTGGCCCATGGGTAGGACAAAATTTAACACCCCAATACACCCAAACATCCAACAACTGATATGTTGGCGGATTTGTTGTATCGAATTGCATGATGTGTGTATACGAGCACCCAAAACTGCTAATTATTCCGTGCAATACTCAAAATGTGGCAGCGCCCCCAGCACGGACGACTGGTTTTGAATGCGTTTCACCCCCTGTTGTGACCCACTCATACAAACCCAGGATTAAGTCACAGTGATTTATTCCTCATGTGAATCAGAGCAAGTAAATCTCCAGTTCATTTATCTTTAACAATAAAAGCAGGATGGCTGTAGTTGTCGTTATTTAGACTAATCCCACTAGCCATGTGATGGATGATAAGTCTGACAAAAAAATGCTGGTATCCATATATGATGCTTATTGCTTGTAAGCATTTGTTACTAGAAGAAGACAAAAGACTGGAATGTTAAACAGCAGCTGTGCTAATGTAGACAGTTGTCTGCCTTCTTTGGTTGGGTGAATTTTGAAAGCGAGGCATAACAATAAGCTCTGATTTCTTATGTACCATACTGACCCCAGTATAGTCCACCCCTGTTGGTCCCCGCTATAGAAATGCCCTGCGTCGTGGTGTGTGCGTCCCCGCGATATCTTTGGATCCAAGCAAGTGTGGGTGGTCCATCTTCGCAACATAGATGCATCTTAAGCAGGTGGTGGCTGGGATACAAAGTGTTCATGGGTCAAAGGTCACATAGGGTCAGAAAATAGGGAGAAAATAGGGTTAATTGTTAAACTTTGTGTAAACACGATTATCTAAATAAGTATGGGTGTCAATCTTCGCACTGTAGATGTCAACTGAGTAGCAGCAGTGGATGAGTTCGGCTGGGTAATGTGGCTTGGTCAAAGGGCAAATTATGGTCAAAAAGTTGGCTAAGTTGGGTGCGTGTGGAGTCCCCCGCAGATATCTTTGGATCTAGGCAAGTGTGGGTGTTCATCTTCGCAAGCATATGAGGCATCTTAAGCAGGCGGTGGCTGGGATACAAAAAATGGGTCATGTGTCATGGGGTCAAGGTCAAATATGATCAAAAAGCGTCAAATTTGGTCAAAAAATAGGGATTATTAAAATAGGGTATATTGTTCAAGCCTGTAAAACACCAATATCTTTTGATTAAGGCAGTAAGGGTGCCATCTTCGCACCATAGATGTATCCAAGTAGTCGGTGGCATGAGTCGATTGGGGGGGATGTGGTAGGGGTCAAAGTCAAATGCCAGTCAATCACAAATGGGATTGAATTGTTATAACCTTGTCAATTGTGGTAGGATGATGAAAAAAGGTGGGTGTGGTCAACATTCAGGCTGGAAAGAAATTGAAGGTCTTTCAAGGTCATGTGGGGTCATCAAAGGTCAAATGGAATTTAAATACTATAAACTTAGCAATTGTGGTAGGATGATGAAATTGGTGGGTGTGGTCAACTCAGTGCGAAAATTTGAAGGTCATTTTCAGTCATTGGGTTAGGATGATGAAACTTGTGGGGTGGTCAGCACTCAGTGCCAAAAGTTGAAGGTCATTCAAGGTCATGGGGTCATTCAAGGTCCAATATCACTAAGTATGTGGTAGGATGATGAACTTGGGGGTGTGGTTAAACATTCAGTGCCCAAAAAATTTGAGGTTCATTCATAGCGGTAGGTCATGAAACTAATGGCTGTGGTCGATATTTCAAACTGAAAATTGCGAAGGTATTTCACAGTCAAGTAGGGTCATACAAGGTTTCAAATAACAAAAATACTGTAATCTTAAAATTAGACTTCGCTATCATTCACTTACTGCGACGGGCGGGGGACCGTTGTGTGTTCGAGAACCGCTTGTTAAGCTGAAATCCTTGAAACTTTGAGGGGTGGGATAGGCCGGGAATCTTGCTGAAGACGGAGTTGAACATGCTTGGCCTACTCGCCATACAGCCACTTAATGACGCCGCCACAATTTGGAAGACTTGAAAATGTTTTATGATGTACGTAGTTTTCACCCTCATTCTGAAGTGGATTTCATCTCTTGTGATGTAACTAGCCATGTATTAATGACTTAATATGACTGTAATAGGGATTTCTTTAGGCAAAAGAACAACAAAATAGTCGCAAGAACTGAAACCAATTGCCACCTGAGTATATGGAGGCAGCCATATTCGATTTGTCGACCTCTATGACCTCCAGACCTAAATATGTTTATCAGAGTGTTTGGGATATATTACTATGAAATCTTCTGTGAATGAAAAATATCTTTTGTAAAATTAAAAAAAGCAAAAAACTAAAAAATTAAAAAAAAAAAAAAAAAAAAAAAAAAAAAAATAAAAAATTGGGAAATTATGGCTGCCTTCGTTTTTAATAGGTGCACTTGACCCTACTCATGCACCTCTGGTTCACAAATATGTTTTTTAGTTTCAGAAAAACAAATCCAACAAAAAAGATTTTTTGTCCTGAATTTATGAAACAATAATAGAAAGCTTATTTTTTTATACGTTTAAATAGAAAAAAAGCGACAGAATTGTAGAATCTCGTTATAATGCGGAGTGAAGTGAAGTAGGAAAAGCCTTGAGAATGTTCGACCAGAAACGGTGTCTTCTACTGAATCTTTGACACTTGCCGTGTTCTTACTCTTAAATGTACCATGTTTCGACAAACTTTTAAAAAGGTTCCAAAAATCATTAGAATTAGAAAAAGTCTTGAGATGGAATTATGAAATTATAAGTGGATTATGGTATAGACCAGTATAAAATCTGAAGTCAGATCAATTGGTAAATACGATGCGAGGCACCTCGAAGGCAAAAACATGTCGAGGTGGCACCGCTGTACAAGCGTAGTAAAAAGGGCTTGACACGCGGTTGGTTTTTTTTTGGTTTTTGTTAACCAGCCCATCTATCGTGATGGAAGTGTTCGCGAACTTTTTTTCTCGAAGATATTTATCGGTTTGGAGATGGAATGTGAATGTGAATATTAGGATTTATCTGAAACACTATCGCAGAGTATTGGAAGCGATGAAAACAAAATCTGAGGAACAATTACCCGATCCTATGGTTAGATTCTACTGTGTCGGAATATAAAAAAAAAAGATTGCCATCGCAGCACTACGGGACATGTATATTACTCATCCACACACCAAGCCCATTCACGCACGAGTCTCTGAAAAGCATACAGATCCCTTGATGCTTATATAATAATTACTTTGTACGGTTATGTGAAAGAAGTGCTTCTTTTTACCCAGTTCCTAACTCCCAGTTTTGTTCATCCTTGCCCTGGTTCACGCGGGACAGAAGCCAAATGACAAGCGTGCAGTGAAGGATTCCTGGGCCGGTGTATCTCCGCCAAGTCTGGACAGATTCTTACCGCAAACTTTGCACGTGTTAGGCTACAGCTGGGTTACGTACATGACTGTACAGGTTTCATGATTAGAACTTGTTACTTCCACATATTATGTACAGTCCAAATCGACACAGTCTTAAATATTTAACAACTATTGACTGGTCATGAGGTTGATGATTGAGATGATGCTCCCGATGTGCCCTAACATACCTGGCCTAAAAAACTATCACCCCGAGGCGTTAGTTTAGTCGGCCAGGTAGCTAGGCCTACATAGTATGCTAGCCTACCTGTATGCTAGGCTACATAGTAGCTAGGCCTACATAGAGGTAGACCTACATAGTCTAGTAGGGCAGGTATGATAGGCTACATAGATAGTAGCCAGGAGGCAGGCCAAACCAGGGAGCGATATTCTCCATTCATCACCCGATATAAAACCAGTCAATATTCGTTTTTTTATATACCGTAAAACATAGTCTTGTTCTGAGTAGTCAAAACTGCATCCCGTGACATTTTATTTCTATTATTTAGCGTCCCTAGCTCCTACTCATAGTAGGAATGATAGGGATAGCCTACCCAAGCCCAAGACCAGACCTAGCTATACCTAGGCTGGGGGTAATGAGAAATGACACAAAAAAGTAGTAATACCAAAATGTAAGTAGAGGGGCCTACCCCATCATCTTGTCCGAGTGGAAGTTGAGAGAAGGATCCCCGTTCCAATCAAAATAAAGATTATCAAAAAAAGTACCTGTAAGCTTCCAACGTGATGAGCTCATCGTAGAACTAAGTCTGATCACTCGCTCATCAGGACAGTTGTTTGTATACTTGATCATATCCTTAACATTACCTGCAACAGCATTGAGCCTGCATTACTCTGCCTTTTGTGTTTTTTTTTCTTGTCATCACCTATACAGCTCACGGTCTGCTAACCACTTGGTTCATGATTAGTTAGAAATTAACACATTTGTTAATATTATTTCAGGCTAGGTTTGATTTCAAGGTCACATCATGTAGTGTCCAAGGGAGGTGATATCAGACGAATTTGACCACCCTCTATATTTCTGTTGCACTAATAAATGTATTGAGACAAAATGAATTCAAGATGATGCCTTTACACAAACATGTAATAATGAATGCTATTTTAGCTCAAACTTTTTTATTTAAGGGAAAAAATGCATTAAATTCAATTACTTTTTTTGCACCATGTATAGCACACATTGCCTATTGAATGTTGCTACAAATAACACAATGCCTGAAAGGGATGATTAGTAACATGCATTCCAAATTTTTTTTTTTCATTTTCATGTCTGGAAATAAGGCCTAGTGTATTAAGTAAAAAGAAATGTTAGTTTTATGTACTTTTTGTAGTATCACCCTGTATATTTGTTAGTTCACCCTGAATATCCATTCAAACTTGTGCAGATTTACAATCATTATAATATAATATGCTCTTCATAAAATGTATACATTTGTAGAATTGGGATCACAGCTTTTTTGAGCTATAAATGAGAAATTGGGTAAAAATACAGTCGATTTTCGCCTTTGGAGGCCTTCGATTAGAGCAACCGAGGAACAACA
Organism: Ophioderma brevispina; assembly: GCA_023653785.1. Taxonomy (NCBI): domain Eukaryota; kingdom Metazoa; phylum Echinodermata; class Ophiuroidea; order Amphilepidida; family Ophiodermatidae; genus Ophioderma; species Ophioderma brevispina. The sequence continues at coordinate 117,896 of JAMKCH010043604.1, read as the reverse complement.
AACTGTCTGGCATTGTTGATTATGGCAGGGCAGTAAATCGAAAGATTTACAGAAACCAAATATGTATGGTGAACTCAAAGAGACTGTATGACGATAAAATTTTAAACTTCAACGATCTACATACAGCGGTATACAGTGACCGCTAATGTTTTTTGCCTGCGAGCAGCAACTTACGGGTCACGTGACCGACTCAGAACGTAAAAAAAGTTAACTGTCTATTGGCAAAGCATTCATTTGCATTTTAAGGCTAAAAGATGGTTGTTTGAAAGAAAATAGGGGTACCGAATTTTGCAGTCAAGGGTAGGCCAATTTTGTGGCATGGGATAATAAAACAAATCTCAGAATTTTCTGAAATTTCCTAAAACTTAGGGGTAGGATTTTACTTGAGCATGGGACTACTCATTTCAGTACGGTAATTAACTGGTATTCACAAACAACCTTTATTGCAAAAATAGGGTATTTGATATTGTCACTGTGAATTGTTCCAGTTTGACGGATTAGGTCACATTTATACTCAAAGAGAGAGAATATTGTAGCTATTTTGTACTTCATAGTTGAGGTTGAGGAAAAGAAAGAGTAGTTTGTGAAAATATATATAGAAAGATTAAGTATGGACATTCTTGATTTTGTTTATATTGATATAGTTCTGTTTAATCAGGGGCATGACAATGACTTGCCAATCCTGATTTAAAAACAGTGAGGGATGAAAGTTGTGCCCAATAAGCCTGTTGCTTCGATTAAATATTGATGATTGCCAACAGTACACTAGACACAAGCATTCACTGGGCTCAGTGGTTAAATTAGTTCCCAAAACTCAAACTGTAATGGATATTGTAATTAAGTTAAGCAATGGAAATACACCCAAGTATCATGGTTATTTGATTACAAAATTGATGTTGCAAGCAAGTATAGAACAAGCATTCCACTGGGTGTGCAGTAATAAATAAGTTCAAACAAACTCAACTCATAGATGAAGTCTATGATTAGTCTTTAAACTAAATCGTCCAGGACACTAAATGGATATGTGGTTGCAACATGCATTGACCACTCGTTATGAATTTAAAAATAGTTACCGTTAACCCAAATTTTCCACCTAGACCCAGAGCGATTGCTATACCGGCTCCAATTTGAGTTGAATATTTGGTTTATCATATCTGGTGACAATTTATGTGTCAATTGAGAAGTAGTGTGTGAGAACGATCCGCAATGCTTCTGAATCGGACGATCTCCGATCATGTTTAAGTGTGATCGGACGATGCCGATTCAGAAACCGATTCTCTGGTGATGTCAGTAACCCCTGAGATTTGCACAGTGGTATTCTGTACAATGTAAAATTTGCTCTCTGAAATTGATGTTACTTTCTTTTTATTTAACTTACGATATAATAATGCAACTTAAAATTATTGAAATGGACCAGTGTTACACAGAAACGTGGAAAAAAACTATATTTTCGAAAAAGTTTCTGAGCTCCACGATATCCCTCCCTATCGCATCATCTCCGCAGTCGGCTGCCGACAGCGATTAACCCAGCCGGCAGCCTATTTGATTAGGTGATTTCCAGGGGTTCGTTGCAAATGCCATGATGGTTGGAAGTTAAGAATTTCTAGAAATTCTAGAAATTCAACAAATTGGATAAAAGTGACAATGAAACATCACACCCTTTCATAATTACTATAAAAAACTATGATATGTTTTTATGAATGTGTTGAAAAGTTTGTCTCAAAATTTATTCACAAACTTGCAAATATTAATGAAATGAAAATTACCTCAGCCATAGGAAAAATTAGTTTCCTCTCATCAAGATTAAGGGGAATTCCCCGGTATTGTGGACATGTTGAAATTCATGTCACCTTAAATATTGCGAATACAAAACACACATGCGCTTCATATTTGAGTTAAACAATTGTGCTGTTTGTCTGTGACTCTGGTTGGGTCTATGTTAGATTGTAGGTTGAGTATTCAATATAAATAAAAAACATATAATCCTAAGGTCTTCATTTGGCAGATACGGTTGAGTTTGAATGAGGTTTTGCATTTTTCTAGGCTTTGTAGTAATTGTTTGGGATCGTTCATGAGATCGATAGGGGGGGAAATTTTTGCCGATTCGCATCCAGATACGATAAGCTTAAAATCGGCCCAATTCATAACCTTCCGATGTGATCAGTTCTACACTACTGAGAAGCAGGGGGCACATAAGTATGCTTTGGTAGTGTGATCTGTCGGTAATCAGCTTTGTTAACCCTAAACAAAATTGTCCACAATTTTCCACATAAGTGCCACGGTTTCCACATACAGTGTGACACATTTACATTGACATTTCGAAACATTGGTTCCTGGGCCTGTACCACATGTTGGTGGAACCTTCATGTGACCTTTGGCCCCATTCACAAAAACCGTGACAGCGACAACAAGAGGAGAAGGGGAAAGAAGAAAAAAACCCCCTCCCTTCCTTTCCCTAACTTCACGACCCTTTCGCTTAATCATTTGTAATTGAAAAAAGGGATGAGTGATGTTAGGTAAAAAAGAGGCAGGTCACAAGATGAGTGCCTTATGTAGGAAATGCCAAATATCTTTTTACATGATTAATGTTGTTTGTGTTTTTTCTTCATGTGGTGTATGTGATTAATTTTTTAAGGGTGTCTTTTCCAGAAGATGATATAATCTCATTTAAAGCAATAATAGACATTTTTGTGAAGGACCGCCACAGGTTTTCCAAAATGTTGAGTTTTTTACACGGTTGCATTGGTAACTACGGGGTGCAAACCACCCAAACCATTTTGGGTGCTTTAATTGGTGTTGGTCGGTCTGGGTGTTTTCATGACCCACCTTACGACCTCGTCCTTGCCCGTTCATACAAAAAAATCAAGAAATAACCCTTACAGTGGAGTGATCTTCAACTCCACAGTTTTGGAATAACGAAAAATCCCTGACAACATATAAAAAAATTCAGAATTTTTCGTCAAGATCTCACTTTTACGTGTTAAACAATGGCAATGGCCTACAATGTGATTTCTTGGCCGCCCTCACTGGGACAGAATAAAACTTAGCATTTCTAGCTATGCCGTTAATTAAAGGGAATTTCGTGCTTCCAGAACATTCTGTTTTATTCATGTTAATAAGATATCCTGGAAAAGTTATTCACAACTCTTTAGGACGATCCCGACTTTGCGGGTTTTGTGTATGAGCAAATGCTAGTTTCTCACGGTCCAATAGGCCACTGGGATGTGCTATAATTTCTGTCCGTTACGGACAGAAAATACAAAATTCGAATTCTTACAGGTTACTACCGAATTTGCACGTTAAGATTTGGTACAAATGGGATTATGTAAACGCTTCAGATGATATAAAAATCTTCAGCTTTTGGAGGAAGTCGGGGGGACGGGCAGTGGATCACGGATAATGCCCCTTTAGGGCAGCTGTGAACCTGAGTTTCCGCTAGTAAGTATCTATTTTGGTTTGCTTAAATTTGCAAATATTGATTACTGTATTAAAAAAGTATCATTTCTAGAAAGAAAATTAGACGCGATAATTTTATAAACCCGATAGATGGCATCAGTAATTGTAAAACTTTCAGTGTATTTGGAGAAAAATACTAAAACAAACACGATTTTGCACCCCAAAATTTCAGCACAGCCGAACAAGAACAATTGATTTTCATGGATTTCTATGATTTGTAAAGAAACAAGACAAAGTTGTCTAGGACGGTTTTTTCATTTTGTAAAAAGAGAAGATTACTTTTCCCTTCCGGAAAGAAAGGAGAAAAAAATGACAAACAAAAAAGTGTGTATTTTTTACTTTTCTTTTCCAAAATTGAGGATATATTGGAGAATCTTAGTTAGTAAGAAATCGTAAAATGAAAAATTGAGAAAAAAAACCGTCCCGGGAGAAGACAAATTGCTCGTAGGGAAAGTTAAAACTTACCTGTTACTTCGTATTTTTGGAGTTATCTTGTCTGAAAATTTGCCAAATTTTGACGAAAAGTGAACATTGAGAAAATCCATGTTTTAGTAAAAAAGTGACTTTTCACGCCATTTTTCAGCTGTTTTCCCCTTTTTTTTCTTTCTCAAATAACTGATCTGTGAACTTCAAAAATTGAGTATGTTGTGCAAGTGATCAAAATAAATCTTTATTATGCACTATTGAATCAAACAATTTTGTCTCTAACCCAGAAATTCGAAGAATTGAAATTTCATTCTTGTCTCAATTAAGCGCTTTGGTACATTTTCAAATATTATTTTTCGTTTTTCCAAGATGCGTCGCGCAAACGTACATATTAAAAACGCGCACGCTTAATTACGCAGCAAAATTTCACCACGCGACGCGGGATGGTGCGCATTTGCGCCTGATGGAGTGGTAAAGTGTGCTTAATTCCCGCCGTTTAGACCTAACGGTGTTTTTTTGACCTTTAAATGGTCAAAATAGCCTGTTTAAATCCGGCAAAAAATACAGATCAAGATTGTCTGCAGTGGATTTCCCCTTTGTTGGTAACATAGAACACAGTTTGATGTTTAAAATGGTGCAAAAAATCAGGGACAATTAAATTTCGTTGTAAAAACAAAAGAACAAGGGTTGACACCTACCTTAAGTACAATCTGGGATCCCAATTATTCTTAATTACAAAATCGCTTATTTATGATAAATAAACATTTTTTAGCATTCTCGTTCGTGTTATAGTTTCCTAAATACCAACTAAATGTGCAAAATATCAAATTTTGAAAATTGGGGGTGCTCTTTCAAAAATTGCTGATTGCTTTAAAACTTGGAGAAGAAGAAGAATTAACCATATTTGCGTAATTTATGCATTAGTCAGTATCATCATAGAATGCAAATGCAGTTTCTATAGATGAAAGCACTGTGTTGGTGGGGTTTGGCTCTCAGCATACAGAGAAACACCAGGAATACCAGGAGATTTTATGAAGAGTCTGATTCTAAATCAATGAGAAAAAATCGTAGATACTGTTAGGTATTAATATCTTCAAAATATTGTGCATTGTCCACCCACTTTTGAGATTTGCAGACAAAAAAGGTAAACTTTTGGACCACTATGTAATGTCACTTCGTGATATTCATACAATTTAATGACGCTAATTTGAATAATTTTGACTGTGAAAATGTAGAAAATGCATTTTTGGGGGTTTATAGTAGATGCTATGAAAAAAGGACCAAATGTCAGTTAGAACATAATAATTCTCACAATAAAAAAAACATACATAAAAAAAATAAATGCATTTATCAGGTTTATAGTAGATGTTGTGGTTTATGTTGTGCATTGTGGTGATGCCTCAATCTTTTTTCCCATGCTGGGGGTTTAGTGTTGTGTGTTTCATAATTTGTATTTGTTTTTAAAGCATGTCAAATAACAGCTTTTGAAGCAAAACAACAAAAACATTCTTGGTTTATGATTTACTCAACTCAGCAAGCACAGCAATAGAAGCCAAGAGGGTTTGTCTGGTTACCATGATACTCAGGAAGAATAGAAAAGTGTGTCCACCAGGAAGATGAGCTGGGATTAGGTCAAAGGAAAGACTCTAGAGGATATCTCAGAAATGGTGGTAAGCTATCTGTGGATGTGTTTCTAATGTCAACCTGATACCATTGTACTTAATCTTTTAATCCTCAATCCTGACTATTATTCTGCTGTCTCATTGTCATATCCTATAAACAGAAAAAATAATTGGCCTGCTGTAGATGTTATAGGCTATAGACCAGTTAACAACTTAACATCCTACGTCACTTATTTTGTTGCCTGCGAATCCATCCCTACGAATCGTTATGGCCCATAGTATTAAAACTTAACAGATACAATTGCCTTGTAACAGTCAAGCAGACACTTCATGATACCAGGCCTCCTAACTGTTTACAAACATGCGGTAAACTGGTCTATAGTGGGTAGATCTCATAGCATTTATAAAGGTGATGCACCCCTGAGACGTACAAAATTTCTCCTAAATAAATTCTCTAAAAATTATAAAATCAGGTCTACATGTGTTCTCCCGTCTAGTATGTGTACATGTTCTTAAAATGAATTAAATGTCATATTCTTTTTCCTTAATATCAGTTACCAACGGATGTACACCACGTTCCTTGACTCCAGCAATAATGGCTGCTATTGATAAGTAAATCCGTTCCGTGATGACATAGACTAAGGACTTCATATATCTGTAACTGCAAGAGCCAGTGTTATTTTGTGCATGGCAAAACCCTTTCAGTTATTACCACTCCATTAGATTGAGCTATAGTCTTCCCTCAAAATTTGTATAACACTGGAGCTTCTCTAGAGTGTAATAACATTCGACCAATATTTAATCATTTATTCAAAAAGAATCGGTAGATGAACAAAAAAATTATGAAAAATAATTTTGTCTTGGCAAGCTGTGGAACCTTACACCTTGGTGCATGCAGAAACAAGACCCATAACTTAATCATTGTTAATGTAGGACCTCTTTTGTTATTTCAATTTACAGTTTGTTCAGCACTCATTTTATCCTGCATTTCATTGAAATTGGGGTTAACTGCAAATGTTACTGGTTTTGGTTTTGCACAAAGATGTGGGGTTGCAGTTTGCCAAACAACTTTCCCCCATGAGTTTTGTTCACCTTTGTTCCTTTCGCGAAATGAGTGAGTATAGGGTGTCAAAGTTTAACTTGAACACACGTAGTAGAACTCTGCTTTATTTATTTGTGAAAGAGGACAGTTAATTTGTGTTCCACACCATGAAATATAGTTTCATCTAAATAGGGGTGGTTGTGGTACTAAACACATGAAATAATTTCAGCGGCTATGGATTATAATAATAATGGCTCTGCAGTTCTAGAGTAAAAAAGGAACTCTGGAGATTGGTCCTCTCGAATAATGAGTCAATGTCTGAGTACGTCTGTTGGTCTTGTTATTCAGTGGTAAAAAATTTAGATAACATTTATTTCATTTCTCGAAAAATGTCACATACTAGACGTGAGAACACACATAGAAGAATTTCTATTAAGTTAGACCAAATTATGTCGGAAAAATTTTATACTCTCCAAGGGTGCGCCACCTTGGTCCTTATAGGAGCATTTTTTCTTTTTGCCTCATGGCATATTATTACTACTTGGCCAATCTGCAAGAAAATGGTGAGATTTCTGAAAAGTAGTGGGATATATTGGCTACAGATGTTGATTAACGTTCAGATGGGCCCTTCTGGTTATCCTGAGGTATTTGCTGAGTCTTACCGAATGCCCCATGCTGCCAGGTCTTGTATGCCCTTGATGTCGATCGCTTACACCGAAGGCACATAACTTCCAAGAAAGACAAACTCATGTACTTTGTCAATAGGTGTCTGGTTTTAAGGGTGCTGTCTCTTGGGTCACGGACATGATCTTGCATTTAGTGGTGTTGATCTCCAATTCCCCAATTGGCGCAGGCTTTTTCCAGCTGTGGATAGCTGTAACTTTCAAAGACATTTCCAGCAGGGTTGTGTAACGGCAAAACAATTTGTTGAATTTAATTCTCCATTGGATTCCAGCGCGTAGGTTTTGAACTCCTTCATTTCAACGTCTAAGAAGGATTGAAGAGGGGGCCATGGGGGATAGCCAGGCATCTGGTTTGTCTCACATCCAAACTTAAGACTTCGAAATCCATGTCAGGAGTTTTACATTCACACTACTGATCACATGGTGTGCTCATACATCTTTTCAATTAGGTTCTGAACAGTTGTGCTTGGTATCCTCCAATGTGATCTTAAGCTGATTTCCAGGTGCCCTTCTCTTCAACTGGATCAATGCCTGCTTTTTAAAATCTACAAAGTCCAGTGTAAAGGATATTATGCGTCTTTCTTTTGGCCTTCTCTTAGGCCATGTTTTGCTGAGCGAACAATAAAATACAAGCATTCAGTAGGTATGTAAGTACCTCTGTGCTTCTAAATCCACATTGTCCTCTCCACGGTAGTTCTGGTCGTTTCCTGGATACGGTTTAAGGATCATCTACAGAATACGCTTTCCCTGGCGATGGACAGAAAGTATATTGCCATAGTTGGCGGGGGATTTTCAGTTTCTAACCTTCTGTGTACTGGAGTTTCGTCCCTTGCTCCTCAGTCTTCTTGGCAATTTTCCCCGTCTATACCAGCAGATGGTGATTATTTCAACAGTAGCGTGTATCATTAGCTGGGCCACCTGCTTTCAGGTTTTCAGCAGAGATTTTATCCCATCCAAATGTTTGTTGATTTTCAGTGTCTCTAATGGTGCGCGTCTTTACTCCGGTATTGAGAAAGGAAGTCTGGTTGAGTTAGAATTGCAAGGTTTCTTCGATGGAGTGAGAGTCTTCTTTGCATCTCTGGGGAATTCAGTGTTGAAGTTTGCTGAAGTGTTATTCCCAGCAATTCAATACTTTTTGGAGCAAGTTTGAGGGGAGCCATGTTGTCTGTTGGAAGCTGTGGCAGGTTGAGCTCTTTCATCGCTAGTTTGCCACACTTGAAGAGTTCATGGCTGTTGTTCCTAGCCTGTGCATCTTCCATCTCTTTACTCCTTTTCGAGCACTTCTTTTCCAGTCGTTACTTGATATTTGACCTCCCTTGTCAATTGTTTGGGAGTAGTTGGACTTATTGTGCAGGTTGGGTTGTTCATCATTTGGATCTTTGCTGTCTTCTTTGATGACATGCTTTTCTTACTTTTTCAGGGAGCCCCTTAATTTGCAGGGCCCTTTTCACACTCATGTTTCCTCTGTTATTTTATTAGTTGTTTCCTTGAAGTTGGTCCATCGCCCTTCAACATAGTGTCTTCTAATGGGCAGGAGAGTGGTCCAAAGGCAAACCTCTCTTTGCACAGAATTCTTCTGCAATTGTGGGGTCGCTGACGCTGAATCGACTGACGGTCTACGTCGTGGGTCACGTTGCTTATCGTTGGTTGTGGTAGGTATAAATTTCACCTTAGCTAGCACCAGGTTGTGGTCTTAACCGACATCGGCTGAGCCGTAAGATCTGCAGTTCTGTGAAAGTTTTAAGTTGTCCAGTTGGGAATGATGAAGTCAATCATGCTTTTATAATGCCCACATGGAGATGTCCATGTTGCCGTTCTACACTCCTTGTGTTGGAAGTAGTAAGTAAGTATTGTGCATACAGCTCTAGTTTGTGGGTGTACATGAATTCCATTGGGATGTACTTTAGTCGCCTCTGATCTGGGTGATTTTGCCATAGTCCCTTATCCTATCCCAATGTGGTGGTCCATGCTGGTAATCTGCTCCTAGTTTGGCATTGAAATCGCCCATCAGGATGATGCTAGGGTTGTCTTCTTGGGTTTCTGTGTGGAGCTGCAGGGTGTCATAGTGCATTTGTCGCTCTCGTCTACTTGGGTTCAGAGGTGGGGCAATATGACCTGGATGATGTCTGTTTACTATACCTTCTTCTATAAATTTGGCTGTTGTGATACTTCGTGGTTGAGTGAGGACTGCTATAGGCTGAACAAACATGGATGGAAGCTTTTGGGATACTATGATCCCACTCCATCTCTGCAGATGCCTGTTGTTAGATTATTTAGCGAATAGACAGTAGGATAGTTAAAATTTTCTTTATTTATAGGGCTCGTTTTCATTCAGGGGTTGTGTGTTCACATAGGACCAGGATGTCTATATCAAACTTTGGCTTTCCTCCAGGGCTGGAATTCCCATATGACGTCCTTTGCAGTGTTATAACGTTCCAATTACCAATTATTGATGGTGAGGAGCTCCCTTTCTTGGGGCTTTTGCTCTACGGTAGCGTTCGTCAGATTCGGGCTGTTACTTACACATTTGTCGTGTGTTGGTGGTTTTTGTCGACTTTGGCTACTTACGCTTGATTTTTGTAGTTCCTCCGATGTCCTTCATTCTTCTCACGAAGGTTCCTTTGGGATGGTTGTTGTCTGGTTACATGTGGGGGTGGGAACCAATCATCCGGCAGATTCTTAGCACCGCTGCCACTCTTGGTGCCAAGAGCAGCCCCCAGGGCCTCGGTGGGCATTAATAGGGGTGGTCGAATTTCATTTGGAGTTATCGTTAAGAGTGTGACCTGATTTTGCACTACATACTGGGCACACGGCCCGATGATCTTCCCACGTCGGGTGAATGTCTTGGTCCATTACTGAACTTACAGAGGTGGGTAGGCCCCAGGCTTTATATTAATATATGATTAAGGGCCTACCATTAGTTTGAGTTGACCTAAATACCTATTGACCTACTTATTCAAGTTAAAGGAGTTAAAGGAACAGAGAGAAGGGTAGTTCACAATTTTTTCCCATGTAACAAATACTAGAAGCAAGGGGAATAATTTGAAAACACTTCTCACTTCATTTGCGCCAAAGTTTTATTCATTAAACTATTATGGCCTTAGCCCCTCCATTTGCAAAACAGTAATCCATCAGCCGTTATCTATTTGGTTGTAATAATCCTGTGTATCAAATTATGATTTTTGCGCTAATTATTAGTAGTCAAGCCAAGCACATTCAGAAAATATGAAACAGGTAATAAGTAGACTAACAAGCATAACAATGATTTTAAAAATGTCAAAGCAAATCCATTTCCATTCATTACGTTTAGACTGGAGGCGCTTGTATTTTTTCTTCCCCGTGACGCGCATGTCAGAATCCCTAAAAGATCGACTCCCATTACTTGTAGCTCTGCTGTATAACCAAAATGGTGGAAGGGTAAATGATCAGGGGGTTCGGGACACTGGTGGTACCTCCCCATTAACATCATTGTTCTGCCTCAAACCCCCATGGTTTACGCCACACTACCTCAGATACTTGCCCTCGAGGATCTCTCATTTGTTGATGAGGTTAAGGGTCACATACCAAGGTCAAAGGTCATGTGAGGTCAAGTTGTAAAATAGGCTGAAAATGTAAAATTGACTTCATTTGAAAAGTTGAAGTTCAATTGGAACCAACTTGGTTTATGGGGTTTACATGCAAACCCTCATTTGTTTGTGAGGTCCAAGGTCACATATCAAGGTCAAACATCATGTTAGGCCTATCATTCACTAACCGCGACGGCAGGCGACACAAGCGGTCCGAGGACCGATGTATTTTTTTTTGTAATTTGTTGTCTTGCTTGAATAAAGTTTGATATGTACAACAACAGGACTTACTGTACCCATAGGTTTAAGCACACTTTATTCATCATGTGTAACTTGATGCACAACATTTGAAGTTCACAATGCACTCTCTGATAGAATTGAAGAAACCTTTTTTTGCCCAAAATAATGAAATAACAATTTGGAATTACTTGAAATTGACTAAGCTGATAAGAGATAGGTAGCTTTTGATGTGACACACCTCATATTCTCATTGGAGAGCACTATAGCTAGTGATGGCTGATCCAGCCCCAGATCGGTACTGCCGATCTCCGATCATAAAATTGTTGAATCGGACCGATCAGATCCCGATTGAGATTATATTTGTAAATTAGAAATCGCGCCAAAATCGCAGTGAAATTCACACTAACCTATCAACCATTTACCCTCTCACGAGTTGAAACAATATTCATGTGACAGTCTATGGATATTTTACATCAAAACAGTGCTCGATCTTCACTTACCCGCAGCCAGTGGTCTATTTGTTAACGTAAATAAACAACATGTTTTCTGTTATGTTGAGCTAGCATGCTAGTGTATCAAATCAATTATTTAACCCCCCACTGTGCAACTATTATGTTATCAAGCATGGCACGTGGCACTCGTGTGCTGAGAGGTCCTACTCAGCGCCGTTGTGTCTGGCTCAGTGAGGTTGTTTACAGCTAAGTCGTGGGAATTTTGTGATAAAGTTTATGTTTGAATGTTACATTGTGGATTGAAGCTCTGTTTTTACTTTAAATAATGTTGAAGAGTTGAATATTATCAAATGAGCAAAAACATGAATTTTAATGAAGAAATAATGAGCCAGCATTTTACATATACTGATGAATTACGTATGAGGAGACACACGTGGAGTCTTCTTTTCAGCCATACAATGGCTGCAATGACTACTTGTACGCATGCTCAATTCCGTCTGTAGATGTTGATGGAATTTTCCATGTATTTTGGAGGATCTTCACCCGCAGGAAAACCTCCCGTTTCAGAAGTATTGCGTAAAATATGCAAAAGTAATAGAAATTACCTACAGTGTACAACAACAGGATTCTTGCGGTAAATGATGGCAGCGCATTTATAATGACATAATGTAGTAGTCACATAGAAAAATATAAATGGTAAGCTTTAAAAATCTGTTGTATTTTAGTAAACTTTGGGCTTTTTATTGTCAGTTTGGGAGATCGGTGAGGTAGATCGGTAGCTGATGACTTTTCTCCCGATCCCGATTCAAAGCCGATTCGACCAAAATCGGCCATCACTAACTATAGCCTAAATTATGAGGTCTAATAGAATCACACAAGTCCATCACCTTGTTTGTTTCTTTAATTTGTAGGTTCAGAAAATGAATGCAAAGATAGCAGCTAAGAAATCATCTTTGGCCCCTGTTATCAAAGAGTTGCGGCCACTGAGACAACAAGCCCAAGAGATGCAACAAACATATGATGAAACAAAAACCACATATGACACCATGGCAGCAGGTTTGAAAGCAATAGTTCAAAACTTGAACAGGTACAGTATTTCATCATCCTTTTAGTGTTTGAACTGAAGATAAAATGTATCAGAATTTTCCATAATGACAAATGTTAGGTAGGTTTGTGAGGTTTTCTTGTAATTATAAAATTATACATGACATACTATTAATTAGAAATGACACTAAATGAAACAGTAATCCAAATATACAAAAAGTCATGCTATTATGTGGTAGCAGTAGTAAATGGTAGTAAATAGTGTCGTGCGTAGCATTTTGGGTTCAGAGCGTAATATGAAATGGTGCAAAAGAAGGAAATAAAAACAACAAGTGCTTTATATCTAACAGATAAATCTCGAGTGTTGACAATCAGAAGGACGTAACTCAACACTAAAAGAAATATTAAAGAATTTCTTTGATTCTGCTGTTCATAAGAGCTCATTACTAAAGTTTATATAATGTTTGCTTACAGTACAATATATACGAGCTTTATGAGATGTTTACATTTTGAGTAATGAATAGATTGCTTAGTAGAAAATATTAAACATCACATTTCTCAAAAGCAGTATTACAACAGAATTAAAGAAATTCTTTAATATTTTAGTGTTGAGTTACGTCCTTCTGATTCTCAACCCTCGATCTTATATCTAACAGATAAATCTAACAAATTGTATATCTTTATACATAAGCTTGGAGAAACTGGCTAGCACAGAATTAAATAAAGATGAAAAATACACGGTCTCGAACCCAGTCCTCTCACTATCTAGGCGTGAGAATGACCACTGGACCACAGAGGACTGCGTTTACGTGGATACCACGCTAATGAGCGCTAGTTTATTTCAATCTTTATTTCAGAGTTTCAAGCTGCCGTAATTTTATTATATATTCTGTGCTCGCCAGTTTCTCTGAGCTTCTATATAATATTTGTCAACATACTTTCTCGGGTTGTATCATTTACTTGATCCTCGCATGCATTGAATTGAGTTTCGCATCATCATAGATTCTGCTAGAATCATGCATCTTAGGCCCACTCTCCTAAAATTGTATATCTAAAAAAAATAATAAAAATGTTTGATTTTTGTGTCACATTTGCCATCAAATATAATGCCGTTCTAGGTGCAGTTGTCGTCAAATTCATAAAGTTTTATTGAAGGTTGGGCATTCACATTACCTATCAACATGGTGCAGTCTTTGTTTTGGTCACTTGTTGCGGCTCATCATTCAGTCTCTTGTTTTCATCTGAGATGGTCGGGTTCTTGTGCATACTGAAAACCCTCCCTCCCACCTCTCATTTTTTATATTTTTGATTCCCATGTTTTTTTTGCACCACTGTGATGCTTTCTTACCTTGTGGTTTAGTGACTCTGGCCATTTAGGATATTATATTATTGAAAAGTCATTTATTTAGTGGATATTAAGCAAACTTAAAGGCAAACACCAAAAGGAGCGATGGCAAGCACTATCCAAATTATTGTACAAACTTGAAGATAAATGCCAATAGGGACTAGGGCAAACACTCAATAGAAATTTGCTATTCATTCAATCTCATCTTGTTGAACATGCTTGAAGGCAAACGCTAAAAGGGGCTAGAGCAAATGCTCAGAAATTTGCTATTCATTCAATCTTGTTTGTTGATTATTCTTGAAGGCAAACACTAAAAGGCACTAGAGCAAACGATCAGTAGAAATTGCTATTATATTCAGTCTTATTTTTGTCAGGCCTGTGAGATTTCAGCTTTTTAACTGATTTCAGCTTTTTTATGCTTTCAAAAGTACAAATTTTAGCTTTTTCTTTCATTTTCAGCCTGTTTTTGACCTCTACCCAGTTTTATGATATATATTTCAGTTTTCAGCTATTTTTTTCAAAACCCCACTCACAAGTCTGTTTTGTGTACATACTTGAAGGGAAAAGGCAAAAAGGGGCTAGAGCAAATGCTCAGTAGGAATTTGCTATTATTCAACATATTTGTTGAACAACTAAGGCATAATGTCAAAAAGAGCTACCAGTACAAATACTGAGTAGAATTTGTTAGTGTAGTCTTCAATTCATTTGCTGAATGACTTGAAAGCAAATGCAATGAGGGAGTATTACATCTCACACTGTTATTAGGACTAACGGCTACCAGGGACCCACCCTGCACCCCCCCGGGGATTTTTGGAGACACCAATTTTGTGAAGGCTATACCATAAGCAACTGAATTCAGGTTTGTCTGCAAAAATCCCCACCCGGGGTAAACGGGTCGTTTGAGGGGCTTTTTCAAATGGCTGCCAAAATCAACCACCACCACTTAGGGTACGAGAATACAATCCATTGCCTAGCACAAAACAGAAACATCACAGCCACTGATTTTGGTACCACATAGATTAGCTAGGGTCCCCTCTTTCCTTTGATACCAAAATGGTACCAAAACAGCCTAGCATTAAGACGTCACAATGACGTCATAACAGTTCGCATTGTTAGCAAAATTTGTCAATTCCATAGACACACACATGGGAAAATTCAATTTTTCGCCAAAAATGTTAGGATTGTCAATTTCATGCGGTTTTTTGACTCTACTTGATGGAAAATGGACTAGTTTTATAACAATGGTAGAGCATTTCAGTGCTATAATAATGCCTTTTGGTCGCATACTCCTAAAATTGCGAAAATCAAATTTCCCACCCTGATATTCAGACATTGTATTTTAATACTTTCCTAAACCTCAAATATGACGTCATTGTGACGTCATAATGGGGTAATGTTGCACTTATTTTGATACCAATGGAAAGAAAGAACTCTAAGCTACCATGTGGTACCCAAATTTACAGGAATTAGGAGGTTCAGTTAATATGAAAATCCGGGGGGGGGGGCGGCGTGGAGTTTGTTACATCAAAAAGGCTCAGGTAGACGCGGGATAAGTCAAAAACGTGACAATTAAGAATATCGATGCCTTCTAAGCCTTGGAGGATCGTAAGATGTGACAGCCCCCCCCCCCCCCCCCCTGAGCAATGATGAGAAATTTGTTGAGGATGACACATCCAGAGAGCCAATTATCAAAGCCCTGATTTGGTACCAGGGAGAGTGGTAGAGCCAGAAATTCCTTCCACCAGATGACATCGGTGGATGGAAGTTAAATGATGGTGCGCTTGCATAGATACAGGTGGCATCAGGAGAGTTGTGCCACAAGAAGTTGTTGATTTAATAGTAGAGGAAGAATACTCTAATACAGAAGAAGACAATTAAGACCTGCTCAAGAAGAGGAGGAGGAAAGAGAAGATCAATTTCTGCTAAGCAAAGGAGCTGGCCATTTAATTGCTCGTTTTTATACCAAGGAAACAGCATTGCTTAAAAGACTCGACAATTTAATCACAATACAATGAGTTATTAAAATGGAAATCTTCTTATCGTATCCAAAACACAGTGGTTCTGCAAATGTGATCTAGCCAGCGGTGGGTACAATGTCTGGCCTCTTCGCGAATGTCGCAACCGGTCCTTGTCTGATACATTGTTGCACCAACAGTGGGCAGGACAAAAGATGCTCCTAGAGTGTACTGATCGCCTTCCACATGCTAGGCTAACTTCTTATGCAAGGAAACTTTTGATCGGCCGATTCTGGATCTCAATATCAGTGAGACCACCGTGCACTGAGCCCACGAGAAGACAGCCCAGGCGGAAGACGCTCCCAGGCTCACATACCAATTAGTTGCCACTTGGTTGACAGGCAAGTCTTTCTTTCCACAAGCCAACCCCAAAAACTCCTTAGAGACTATTTTCAAAGGGACCGGGATTGCCTAAGAAACTACCCAGGACCTAAGGCGGTCAGATTGCCGGCCTCCGTCCAAACACAGCGGCTACCTCCATACCAGATACCTTGGCAGCTATGCCTCATGCATGCTACGCTGCTGATGTATAGTTTTTGTCCGTGGAGCTGGCGAAGACCACCCCGAGACAAGCCGGCAGGAGGCATCCAAAGACGGGTCAAGCTACTGGGCTGACCCCTCCCATAAAGGGCACGCCATACGCCACACATCGAGCAGCAAAGGGCAAGCGCCGTCGATCTCAGGGCATTTGCGGGCATACCAGGGTAATGGGGATAAAGCCCATTGTTGGGGTTCAGGGGCAGAGACCCGGAAGCTCTGAGTGTAACAGTTCAAGTAGCTCTTTCGGAGAGGGTTATGTCTTATTATCTTGATAGCAGATGAACTATGCCTGACCGTTGCGGGGGCCGGGGTCCCAAGAGCGGAGCCACCGAATGCTCTTGGGTTTTAGCATGTTTCAGCTCATCGAAAGTAACATTATTATCACAGTGTCCAGGGGCGCTCTCCAGACCAGGTCACTCAAAGGTCGACGCCGGCTCGGCCGGGAAGGACAGAAGCATTACACGCTCACCTGTGCCCCGGATGCGACTGGCGCGCTATGTTCTCCTCCACAATAAGGGGCGAGCCCTATCTAAAGGCCCTTGAGTCTCCCTTTGAAATCTGCATCCTGTGCATTGGGCGCCCTAAATTCAAGATTGTTTTTCCAGACAAAAAGACAGGCTTCCGCATTCTCAGGCAGGTCGCCGGCACAGATGCCGAACATGAGAGGCATGAGCACGCTCCCCGGGGCATTCCATCCACTGAAGCCCACATAGACCACAACAAGCACCTGTGTGTGAAAGTACGTAGTAATTTTTAAAACAACGGACTTATGGGAAGCGTTTGGTTGCGTCGAACGCGTTTACACTCCTTGCATGAAGCTCTCGCAAGCAGGCGTAGTAAGAGGCTTGTTGCTCACTTAGTAACCATCCGTCAACACATCAAGAATCAAGAAGGTGATCAGTGATTAAGGACGCTGTGGTGTGGTCAGTGCATAGTAATTCGTAGACCATTTTACATTAAAAGCGCCCTCTATATATAACTTGAAAGGTAACTACTTCCATTGTAGTGTTTACTTAATACCTCAAACTAATCCACCATGTGCATGACAAAGTATATGATTAGGTGACACCGACATTTTGCCTTTAAAGAGGATACGTGTTGTAAATACACGTTGTTCCATGTTTTGCGGTGGCCATTTGAAATATGACGCCCATTAGAGGCGGTTTTTTAATCATGCCAAAAGGTGTTCAAACTTTCCTTGGTGTGGTTTGGTGCGACTACGTAGTCACATAGTGCATGATTTGACTCAAAAATTAAAATATATGTCAAAAAAAAAGGGCATAAGTGAATATGGCCGCCATTTTGAAAAAAAGCGCCCTCCTCTTTAACCCAGGATGGGGATTTTTGCAGACAACCTGATTTTGATAGCTAGTGTCTAGGTTCCAAAAATAGTGGTCTCCAAAAATCCCCGGGGGGGTGCAGGGGTTTCGGTTATGGGACTCATGACCTATATAATTGATGAGAGGACATATGTCTAATGAATGACCTCTTGGATGTGTGAAAACTAGAGGCAACAATGCCTTCTTGCTTCCTGTCATGGTCTTTTGATACGATGTTCAATATTTCAGTTAAAAGTATATTAATGCCCAAAGAAGAGGAGCTTATGGGTCAATTAAAATGCCCATGCCTAAGAGCTCCAACCCTGGAGGTTCCCCCACACCCCACACCAGACCCCACCCCACCCACTAAAACTAAACTAAGTGACCTCTTATCAAAGACAGGGGGGGGGGGGGGATTAAGTGTGATGTCTAAGAAAGAAAACACTTATTTCCCCTTATTAATAGTCATATGGTAAAAGGTGATAACTTGTAATAATCTTGCATTTTGGGTGTTATATTATGGCAAACTTGAGGTTTGACAGTTAGTGGTTGGTAGAGAGGGATAAGATACCCTAGAGGTTACTCACAGGGCTGCTTGTTTAAGGAATACACCATATCTATTTACGTGCCCTAGCATGTGAAGTGCGTTAACAAGTAAGTGAATGCCGATTGGCTTGTTGTGTAGGTTGGCCTCCGCAATGGTTTAATTGATGAAGATGATGATACACCATAGACTTGGCCCCCCTTTTATGCTAATAGTATGGACACATGCCCCACCTCTGAACACTCTAGCAGCAACCGTTATAAAGCAGACGGAGGTACACCTTTTGAATCCTATATTAATATATTTCATTAACTAAATACAAAGTTATATCCAAGAATTCATAAACCCCTGTAATTAATTTATTCAGGATGTGCGTGTGCTGCGTGAGGAGTGCAGTCAAGAGGAGAGGTCGATTCCACTACCGTAAACTGCATGAGCCTGTTATTTGAAAATTCAGGCAACAGAGAGTGGCAGCAGATGAGATGAATGAAAGCATATACCTAATCAGACCATCAGAGAGGAAAAAAAAGCTTTCAAGAGATCAGTATACACGCCAGATTCAGGAACAAGCGAATCGGGAAACGGTAATATGTTTTCATGGGTTCAAAGGTAGTAAGATTTACCCATTTTGGAAATGAGGGCACCATTGGGCTTCAAATTGGTTCGTCCATAATCTTGCCCATGTGTGCAAAATTTGCAGGGGTTATTATTTTACGTGTTATGCCTATGGGCATAAATGTTTCACTTTGTTGTATATAAAACCAGAGTCGTAAAAAAAGTCTTTTAAAATGGGTTGTATTCACTCATGCTTACTTGAACACAAACTTCAAGCAACAGGACGTCACAAAAGGTCGAGCTCATTAAGCTAAAATGGTTATTATTGGGAGAATGTCTGCAGAGCACGCCATGAATTATGAAGGTGAAACAATTTTTTGACACAAATTTTTTTTGAAGCCTTTAGTAGAACGCAAAAAAAATAGTTTGGCCATAACTTTTTTGGGCCATTCAGCTATAGCTAGCGAGGACCCATTAGCAATCCCGTTTGTGCGGGTGTGTATTGTAGTGTGTGTGTGTGTGTGTGTGGTGTGTTGTGTGTAGTGTCAACGAATGTTTAGTTTTTTTAATTTAAAGAGAGCACTAAGGACATTTACAGAAAGAAGCCCCATCAATTTTTTCCCAATCCAGTTTTTTGTGCATATTTTGAATGCTTACCACTACCAGTGTATTAGATCACAACTGAGGTGAGTGTACGCCGAATACGTCCATCTGTATTTGGTAATTCTGTCGTGCAACAATTAAAAGCATGGTTTGTAATATGGGACGATAAGAGTTGCAGTTTTCGTGTGGATTTGTTTGTCCAATTAACCTTGGAAACGTTCTTGGGTAGGTGGTCTACAATCATTCAGTGCCATTGAAAGTTTGAAGTCAATTGGAGTTCAGTTGGAAACAAATGTGTCATAGGGATCATGGGATCCCTCATATGTGGATGAGGTATGTGCCAAGGTCACACTCAAAGGTCATGTGAGGTCAGTTGAAATTAGGCTAAATGTAAAAATTGGACCTACATTGAAAAGTTGAAGTTCAAACTTGAGTCCATAGGTGCAACATGGGATCCCCTCATTTGTTGATGTGATCAAGCAAATGCCAAGGTCAAAGGTCAGTGCGGTCAAGTTGTAAGATAGGTGGGCAAGCCCACAGCCCTTATATTCTTTTAATTTATAGCGGTGCGAAACCAAGACCACAAAATTCTAGTTATTTGTTAACCTACAGA
Organism: Ophioderma brevispina; assembly: GCA_023653785.1. Lineage (NCBI taxonomy): Eukaryota > Metazoa > Echinodermata > Ophiuroidea > Amphilepidida > Ophiodermatidae > Ophioderma > Ophioderma brevispina. Next base: position 97,831 of record JAMKCH010043604.1, on the reverse strand, counting down.
CGGGGTTGATGAAAAATTGTTTATAGAAAATTGTCATCTTTCATTGTTTATTGTATTTTTTAAAGAGATATTTTCATACTGAAAAAAAAATTATGATTGCCTATCAAAGGATGTCCACATCACCAGTACATTTATTAGATAAAATATTGTTCAGATCGATACGTGATCGATAGTTAACTATTAGTGGTTAGAGGGTCCAAGTCAGGAAGGTTCATTGGTTCAAATCCCAAGAAAGGGGTGGTTATACTTCGTGAAACAAAAGAAGCTGCCAATACCCATTGATTTACTCACTTTATTCCGTTTGCATCAAGTTACATGTGATGGAATAAAGTGGTGTAAATCAATGGGTGTAGTGAGCCCATTGTTTTTTTGTTTTGCCAAGTGACCTTGCAGTGGCGTAACAGGCAGGGGGGCAGGTTGCCCCCCCCTGACGACTTTGGCCGGGAAAAAATTTGCAAAAATCATGCTAAATCAGCCATTTTTTAGCCCTCTGACCGGGAAAAATTGGCCTTTTGACCCCCCTGAGAGGGAAAATTTCCCAAGACTGGGAAATTTGCCCCCTCAGAGCGCGCAAGCCTGTTACGCCACTGTGACCTTGAAAAAGTAGCATGTACATCTCAGGTGCTTAGTATTAAAAAATGGAAGTTGATTACATGGAACTATCTGTGGAGTAACCTAGTGTAACTTTCACTGCATTCATCAGGTGTATGGCCTAGAGTTATGGAAACAAAGATAGGCATTGCCATATGCACCATTTAGCACAGATAGGTCTCAATTCAAGAGAATTAATAGAATGCCTTACAATTAGGCACAAACCAGCAGTTATTGATGTTTCTTAAGCATTGACATGTTCTTGCATCAACTTTAATTTTTTAATGCCGAGAATTTTAAAGAGAAAATGTATTCATTGTTAATCTTTAGTCTGCTTTATTTACAGAGTTTACGAGAGAAGCAGAAAGCAGTAAAAGAAAGTCATGGGCCAAGTATGAAGCAGATGAAAATGTGGAAGGATTTTGAGACATTAATGAACTGTAAGAAAGAGTGTTTCTTGAAACAAGGTCAACAGCAGGATACATCTCAAGTCATCAGAGATGAAGCTGAAGACAGACTTATTCTGTGATCGTGACTCACCTGCTGCAGAGAGCTAGTTTGGCTTTTAGAGCTCAATGGAAAACCGAAAAGAGCAAGTTAAAAATGTAACATATTTACTGAAAGCAGAGGGCCAAGGTAGTCTAAAACTTATTGCAAATACTGCTTTCACAGAAATGAACTTATCAAAGTAGCCCTTCCCTGGAGCTGGCAAGCCCACACAAATGTTCAAAAAGTGTGCTTGGTCCAGATTCAAACCCACAACCTCCATATTACTAGCCTGGCACTCTAATTAGTTAAGCAAACAAGCTAAAGAGGGATTTTGTTTGCTTAAGTGATTGATTAAATTAATAGGTATTAAGTCTGAAAAAACTATTGATATATTGTATTTTATTATTAAGTCAGCAAAAAAAAAATGCATTGATATAGATGTATATTATATAAAATAGATTTCTGTTGTATGCGGCTTGGATAAATGTATGTATGTACAGATGGATGGTTATGCATGTTTCTCATCAAACAAAAAGGTAAACCTTCAATTCTCAGACCGCAGTGACCGATTCACAAAAAAAAAATTGGTAGTAGATAGTGGTATAAAATTGGATTGATTGAGCCCATAATTATTGGTCGAGCTTTAAGTTGCAAAAATATCGGGCGAGACTACGTCTCGCCCAATATTTTAAAACTCATAGTGAGACCAATAAATATTGGGCATAAATCATCCAATTTTATCATTATTATATTTTTGATCCAATACTTTCCCACTTGGATCCATAAAAACTTAATGAGTAGTAGTGGACACACATTATTTTGTCGTCTGTCATCACCAAATATGCATATCAAGTACCTCATTTGCATGTTTATTCTGATTGCTTACTAACTTACAGGTGGCCCACACTCTTCATTCTCTGACTACAGCAAGCATGCAAGCCGAGAATCACAAAATTCAATTTTTGTTTATTTAAAACACTTCATGGGCTGGGCAGCTCCAGGAATAGGTTGCTAATAATTAATTTGATGATTTCCATGCATTTTGCAACACCATGTTCAGCCACCGAGCTGTTAGACACAGCACATCGGCATCCCACTGTCCTGATTGAGTGGCATATCCTAATGTCTTCAGGAACCCTGATAAGATGTGCAGTGCATTAGTCATACACAGGCACAGAATTTTGATCTCAATATTAGCAACAGCAAGTTTTGTCCACCATCTGTTAAAACTTCAACATACCCACTTTCAGAAATAGCACATTTGCAAAAGTATACTCTGGATACAAGAAAGAACTAAAGTTTGTGAAAATCTTTAGTGCCATAACTCAAGTAGAAGAGTAACGTTGGTTAAGAGTAAACATTTTACAAAAGGCAGTGACCCAGAAAACAGTGGCAAGATTTCACACTGAGGAGCATTTTGTTGTAATAAATATGAGGCAAAAAAAACATGTTTGTCTCAGAAGAAATGTGAAAAAAATGCAAAAGCAAAATGCACTTTTTTTAGAATAATGCAAAATGTGGAAATTTAAATATTTTTTAATTGCATTAAAAAAATTAAAAAAATTTTTCATTTTTCAGCCCCTTTGTGGCCCAATTTTCATTTTTTTTCTGAAAATTAAAAAAAAAATCTTTCAAGTGAGCAAAGACCTAGAACAAAAAAAATTATGCGCTAAAAGACCAATTTTAAACAAAACGTGCGCAGTCTTGAGACAAACTTGTTTTTTAACTCGGGAGACATTTCGTGTTCCCCTAATGTAAGTCCATGGTTGAACATGATATGGGTGGAGTTACTGTGTCACACTTCCTTAGGGTAATTCAACCCTTTGTGTCACCTCTAGTACTTTTTTAATGTATTGGCTTGAATTATGAGATGTGCAGTAGATGGAAATTAAATTCCACGAATCTATTGAAACATGTAGTCTGATAGCAGTGACAAATCAATTTTGTCCTTAATGGAAGCATTCAAGTCAGCGTAAACCTATTTATATAGCTACATTAACTTTCAAAACATTCTAATCATATTTGCTTGAATGGGTATTCAATGTAACAGGTAAGTTGAATGTTCCTGATGTTTGAGCACCCATGTTTTGGATATGAAGGGACACAAAAGTCTGTGTAGTCTCTATGTAAGCATGAAAGGCCAGATTATCTGAGTTCGTTCATGAAACAGGTAAATCGGGCTACATATTCTGCCTCCTCTCTCAACTAATCAAACCTGTCAAAAACTTTTCCTCTGGTGATGACAAAATGGGTTGAATCCATTATATTTCAAGGATTTGTATATGACAGGATGACAGGCTGTATGTAACAGGATTTTACCATTTTGTGTCATGCAACCCATTTTGGCCTATGAATTAGTAATTAGTCTCCCTTAGGTTCAGGCACATTTAAAAAAATATGAAGTCCTAGCTTCAATTTGCTCTAAAATGATAGACTATGACCTGGGAAGATAACTTTACACACAGAAGTACCATAATGATATCAATATACTGGAGCTTTTAAAAGGCAGACTCAGATTTTCTGGGCTGAGGATGCCAGATCATGCCACCCTCAATTTTTTTTTTAAATCATGTTTATTTGCATAAAGCATCGGTTCTCAATTATATTAGCTGAAGGGCCAGAGAATGCCAAACTTGTTTGAAAGTTCCCTACTTGAGGGCCAAATACACCTGAAATACTTATGTTTCCCTTTATATTTTAGAGCAAGTCAAGGGCAAATCCGGCCCGCGGGCCGCCTATTGAGAACCCCTGGCATAAACAAAATGGTTGTCCACATACTGATCACTGTGTGAAATGGCTAAGCTCAATGATACCCTTCATATAGAAAATTGCAACTTGGTAGTGAATCTAGAAATTTTACTTTGCACAGATGCCATAGTACACACATGCAATAGTACACAAAGCTTGACTGCATCCAAAAAAAAAAATCTGATTCATCTGAAACTTTGGAATTGAACAGGTTAGGTAACTATTTTTAATTCAATTCCACTACCTTGAATTGATTAATGTACCCCCCAAAAAAAAAATATTTGAAATCTCTGTCCACACTTTGAAATTACTACTTCTTGTAGAATCTGATTTTCATGAAACTTGATGGGCTGTCCAGTGAGTGGGGATATAAACATGTTGATGAATTTGAGGTCAAAGGTCATTTGGGGCTTATTTGAGGTCATTCTTGTATAGAAATCACTGGGTATTAACACAGATCCTAAATAATCGGGATAGGCTACTCGATCAAGAGAGTGGATGCATACAGCATGAAATCAGTGGCTCATTGATCGCCAGTCATGTGGCACTGTGAAATTTATGCTACGTCATCCCCGGTCAATACGTCATACTGCATAGGTAGCTCATTGAAATGGGTAGGGCTATTACTATTGATATCGAAATCATATTTGTACACAGTTTCACCCGCCTGGTATTAACTGAGTTTGCTCAGAATGACCCTTCACAAGTGGGTTACATGGGGATGTTCAGGGTTAATCAGGGTCATTTGACAAATCAAAATGTTTAAATACTGCTAACTTGCATAGAAATGGTGGGAAATGATGATGAGTAGGTTATGAGCCTGAGGTGTGGCATCAGAGATAAAATATCATTTGTCATCATAGTTGAGAAATGCTTTAAGATGTGGTTCCTTGCATGGGCATTTTTAAAATGATCCTTAAGGAGGTCATAGGTCATTTAGGGATCATTTGTTGAAATGACTTAAAATGTTGCATTATCCACAGCCTCCAACTTTTAAAAAAGTTGAAATTTTGGTATGATCTTAACTGTTATTGTATTAGTTGTACCATCGTTGTCATTTTATCTGCACGGCAATGTATTTGTAATCAAATAATATTATCTAATAGAACACAAGTCCTTGCCTACATGTTTCCCAATTCAAAAAATAAGCCACTTTTGTCCATACTAGGGTCATGTTTCAACAGAAAAACAAACGTAAAGAATACCTTCTTGTTGTGTGTGATTTTAGAAAATAATAAATTGTACTTCTGCAATTCCATAACATCTTTATAGCCTTAATTTTTAGCTTGCAGGATCCGCAATACAAGTATCTGGGTTCGTCCTCGAAACTTGAATCGTAAGTATATACGTACCTTGTGCTAAGTGGGTTTTTACGATTTACAAGTTGTGACTTCGTGCCGTTCGCGACACTGACGTTAGACAGTCATTAGACTACTCTGGAGTCCAAGTGTTTTTTTTTTGGTTTGTTTTTTTTAACTTTTTTTTTTTTCCAATTGTTGTGTGTGGGTTTCCAGTAAGCCTATCGCAACGAGAAATTATAAAAAATAGCGGAGGGTAGAGGCGCGATCAACTACTAACCGTTGAAGAATTCACTGTATGGGAAATCCCCAATGAACCAAAAATTCGAGCAGATCGTGTCCTACCCCCCCCCCCCCCGACTTTATCATGCAGGTCATTGAGGGCGCGATACTACTTCCCCGTTAATTTTTCACTTCACCATACGGGCGCGGGCATACCTGGCATTGGGCTACTTACTTTCCTTAGGGGTCAGATTGTTAACAGGGTTTCTATGGCGAATTCCGTCCAAAACTTGGCGGACCTTAATATAAGGTCTTATGTATCATTGAACCAAATTGACCAATGGCTAACAAGTATTGGCGGGCGTGTATCGGTGCGGGGTTATCAAGTGCATATTCATTGTTATTTTTGTGCGAGATTAGAACGATATGCCTTGTATTAAGCGAGCAATTGTGAATTAATCACAGCAACGGCAAATGTGCCTTAAATGGGCCGCTGCCCTCGGCCGCGTGCCGTAATTCTCATGCAAGAATCATGAGCATTGCTTTTGTTTTTTGATGATACAGGTTTGGCCGAATCGCTTCTCGCTGATTCGTGTAGGGGAGGAATGACTTACTTTACAAAAACCGGACATGTACGGCATCCTGTACATTTTCCGGATCAGATTGGAACAATTGTAACCTCACCCCCTCAAAAACACAATGCAATGTTGCTCTCCACGGCAGCTAATACGCGTGTACCCTCTGGCCGTCCTGAGTCACGCCCGTTTGATCTGCACAACAGATTATACACCGTGTTTACCCCCGTATCCTTGCGGCATGGTTACCCCCTACTACTACTCTTATCTGCTCGAAAAAAACAGCGGAAAACAGTCACAAACTTCAGATTCAGTCCAAACTCCACAGATTGAGTGCACTGATTCCATGCGAAAATCCTCAAATTCCAATATGTTATTTACATGGCAATTAGATACATTTGGAACCGATAGACGATTTTTCAAATGATTTGACTATTTGTTCCGTAGGTAAAGGGTTTGAGCGAAACTGGCACGGTACTTTAAAAATAAAAATCACAAGAAAATGTAGATGAAATTTCATGGTTTTATATCGAAGTGAAACTTGCATTGCATCCAAAGATCCGAATTATTTCAATATAAAAAACACAATATTTCGTCGATTCGATGCATCCCTTAACAATTTGGACGAGTCCTATTATTGTATATCTGATGATTGACATTTTTACTATTCGATCCACAGAATGCAAGATTACGGACCGCAGCTGAATGTACATAGTCGATTTTTTTTCGAGGGGATGGGTTCACTGACTTTCGCGATCACCAACCTTAGCGGGATCATAAAGGGAGCCATCTATTGAATGATTAATATTTCGCATACACGCTGGTATGTGTAAACTGTGCCCTCTCTACATGAAGTTCCCTGAGCTTATCTTTTTTTTGCCAGTATAATGCCATTGTCATAAGGGATCTAATCTAGGCCTAATTAGTTACGGTGTGAATTGCGTCACGATATTAGAAATAGAAGAAAAATGACAAACACTAATAATAGATAATGATGATAATACTGGGTAAATACAGATGGGACAGCACACAAAAATAAATTGTAAAAAATGAATAAAATCCACTATGGCATAGTCGAGACAGTCATAGGAATACCTTTTCGCACAAAAGTTAGGATAATTATACATTCTTTTATTTGGGTTGCATTCGTGGGTGCAATTTAATTAGGTACGAGGCGGTGTTGAATGCCGTTTCGCTACTATCGATTAATGGCTTTTAGAAGCATACGTGTGTTTGGGGTTAGTGCAGACTTATAGAAACAGGGGGTTTTTTTCTTCATACTCGGATATTACCCCTCGCATTAGAATCCTCGGTTGAGGACCGCGTTAAATTGGCTGGTTATTATTAGCTGTGTACTTTTGATCAAGGTTATTAGATATTAGATAGGCCTACACCAGCACAAAAAGAAAAGGGGTTCAGACCAAAGAGGGCGGCTCATTTTTTTTCCTCATTAGAGTCATTAGTATAGGTTGGAAAGACCAAACAAATATTTATTTAAAAAAAATGAAAAACTTAATAAGGCCGATATCCAACAACAAATCAAAAGGACTGATATGATATTACAGGCAAGGTAAATGCCTGCAGCCAGCAGGAAAAAAGGTCTGTTAAGACAAAGTGAAGAAGACATACAATTACTAGCGAAGACTTGCACTGATTTGTAAAGAATTCGAACACTCTGAACGAGTCAATAGATGACGAATAAATTGTGCACTTTTTAAGGTTGACTCAAATTTTTGAAATGTTTTTGTGTGTATTAATTATCATTTAAAATACTCAATTCCACCACAAAGATTGAGATGAAACGTGGTGATGTAGTAAATATTTATAGTGTAGTATAACAGTACCATAGGATAGGTCTACTGTATAACAAAAATTCCGGATATGGAATTTTATTACATAATTGAGATTTTCTATAATGGACATCGATTTGAGCTTAACAATTTCACATAGTGATTTGTATACATGGACAAGCATTTTTGTACATGGAAAAATTACGATTTGTTAGAAAATTTAGGACGCCATTCTCGGGAAATCTCCGAGTCAGCCTTTAAGTGAACTAGATTAGAGGTGATTCATATCTATATACCTCTTTCTTTCTTTCTCCTTTCTTTCTTTCTTTCTTTCTCTTTCTTTCTTTCGCTTTCTTTCTTTCTTTCGCTTTCTTTCTTTCTTGTTTTCTTTCTTTCTTTCCATCTTTCTTGCATTATTTTTTATGTGCGTGACATGGATAGATGGGCCAATCTGTGTGTATAGGAATGACATGCTTACAGAAAACAATGATTTTTGATTATTAACTTTAACATGTTTAATCTGTTTTTGTTAACTTAATGTATACATGCACCGATTTCGCTTCAATTGCGCAATTACATTGATTATTCAGCCAATCTGACTGTATTTGAATAATTGACATATCATTGAAAGAAGAAATCTGCGAGTTGCTATTATATATCTTATTTTGCGTTCAGGACTGCCTCTTCCTTCATTTTCTGGAACTATAAATGCTGTTACCATGATAGATTGCTAACAAGATGGATGGAATGGGAACAGCGGACCGATTTGTTCACTTCCCACACTCTACGAGTGTGCTACGTGTACTCATGACCACACATAGTTTTAATCGTAAATCTGGCTTACTCGTAGGACACATGTAGCCTACGTCCAAGTTTCACGAATGCGTAAAAAATCTTAGTAGTAACTTACATCGCAACTAGGGCTACGTTAGTCTTACGACTTCTTTCGCGAACGAACCCCTGGTTTCTGTGTTATTTCATCCATACATAACAAGGCTTTGATATCAGGCGATGTGGGCCTTGGGAAATTTATATTTTGAGTTTTTACTATCACTGCAGAGTTTGAAATATTAAGTTTCCATAACTGTTTACTTCTTTCTTCTTTGATACACACATCGAAAGTTACGCCTTATACAATCTGACAAAAATATATATAATTTTTTTTTTTAATATGGATGTTTTTGCATCAGAGGGTCCGTTATTATGTTTTGTTTTGAATATGTATTGTAATTGGCTCTGAACATATAGAACCTAGCGAGAAAATTTTGTCGGGTACTTCGGTGCTCGCAGATACGGAAATGTGAACACGAAATCGCTACGGCCGCATTCATTTTTTCCCACATTGACTTTCAATATTTTTCCATTCTTGAGAATTTTCAAAAACGGGTTTCAATTTACGCCAACTTTTTTTCCAATTTTAGAAACAGGATACTTACCGGACCGCCATAGGAAAGAGAAGGACATAGCTATCCACTAGTATCTAAATGCTTAAAACGAATTCCGGAGGGGGTGGTAAACCACCCCCTTGGTAAACCGTGTTATATTTTTTAAAATACATCGGTCCTCGGACCGCTTGTGTCACCTGCCATCATGGTTTGTGAATGATAGGCCTAACATGACCTTTGACCTTGATACGTGACCTTTGACCTCATTTGCATACTCCATAAACCAAGTTTGATTCCAATTGAACTTCAACTTCTCAAATAAGGTCAATTTTACATTTTCAGCCTATTTTACAACTTGACCTCACATGACCTTTGACCTCGGTATGTGACTTTTGACCCCCTCAATAAATGAGGGATCACATGTTGCACCTCTGAATCAAGTTGGTTCCAATTGAACTTCAACTTTTAAAATGAGGTCATTTTCACATTTTCAGCCTATTTTACAACTTGACCTCACATGACCTTTGACCTCGGTATGTGACCTTTGACCTCATCATCAAATGGGGGATGCCATGTTGCACCTGTGACCCGAGTTTGGTTTAAATCCAAAGTATGTGGATATTACAAGCAAATGTTAACCCTTTTTTACAACAACAGACATCAACAACAGCAGACATCAACAACAACAACTACAGAGGACAAAGTGATCCCTATGTGTCTTCCTGCCTTAGGGCAGGCAACACAAAAATGGCTTGGTAAGATGAGGGTTGATACAAAACACCCTATCTGATCAATGGAATAGTCCCCTTTTGATTTTTCTAATCAAATCAATTCATGAGAATAATTACTTTAAATCATTTGTTAAAAGTAGAAAGTTTTATTTCAGGATGTACATGACAACAATACTCACATTTTAAAGGAATCTTGCAAATTACCCAAAGAATATAATGGAATACTCCAAATATCAACTTTTAAAAGTAAATTTTGTTACAAAAATATTAAAAAAAATAATAAGCACTGTACAAAATATCACTTTGACCTCAGGATTCCTTCAACTGAGGTAAATAATTGACTGAATATTCAATAAGCATGGAAATGACAAAATCCCTATTTTTAAAAAAATAGCAAAGTATATGGTGCATTTTTTACAAACACAAAAGAGTTACCATGGATTTGATTTGTTAACTTGATTTAGCTATATATACTTATACTATCACAAAAATAAGGGGGAAAAGCACTGACAACTTTGCTATGAGCTTTATTTAGCATTTTCTATTATTTTGAGAAAACCAGAAAATACCATGACACCCCCTCTGAAAATGGAACAATCCAATGCCTTTCTGAAGATCTTTCTGTTGCTATGTAAAGACAAAAGATGAATTGTCAAAATGAAATAAAAATGAAATAATAATAAGATACTCTTATTTACCAGTCTGAAAAGTGAGAATATTCCCGTTTTTCCCTGTGTTGGGGGATACTCATAGGTTCATTGTAGGGGGTCATAATTCGCCCCCCAAGTGGGGGTTATCAAAATTTTGTATACCAGCACTGTAAAATGTTTAGGGCACCAGTTCAACGTCTTAATATTTGAACCCAAAATTTTCCAACCCCCATCTTCCACCGAATGCCTGACTCTCTCAGGCAATAATCATAAAATTGATAGCAATCATGATTTTCAACCCAGATTTTGCCATTTATCTCAGTCGTTCGGGTTTATACTAAGAAAAGGTTTGCCAAAAAAACCATCCTTTGCAGCAGGGGCTGCTCTGTTTCTGTTGTTATTTACTGTGTTGTTAATCCCGATAACAACTGAATGTTCTAGATCCAGGAACAAATGCTTATCAGCCAGGAATCCTACATATTCTTCAAGTTTCTAAGCAGTGGATACCGAGGCAGTTGATCCAGGGGGCAAATTTCAAAGTCATCCGCAAGGGGGGGAAAAATTCATAAATCGTTCCGGTGATTGCCTCCAATAAATATGAATTTGACAAAATGCGTTGCTGGCAAGAATATTGCCAATTTACTTAATTTCTGCCCCCCAAATTTAGGCTGTAATTGGTTAAAAATCCCCGAAAAAGAGGGATAAAATGCACAGTTGGCCCCATATCATCCGCCTTTTTTGGAGCCAGAGGGTGGGGCTTATTTACCTTCCCCCTGCCGTCCCCCGGTAGGTACGCCACTGTTTCAAGGCTCTAGAGTTCCGGGGGGGGGGGGGGTGGGGGGGGGGGGAGGTGAGGTTGGCAGTTTGTGGCAATTCTGTAGAACAGAAAAGCAAGGTGGTCACATCCCTGACAAATACTGTATCTAGCATGTTTTGAAACAATTCAAAAGCGGGTTCAGGCATTGTACTTTAGGCTTGTATAGTCAGATATTGATCTGACAAGTGAAGATGGATTAGCAATGGTCTGTGTGCTGGTGACAAGATGCTTTTACGTTTGGTAAATGCCTGGCAGTAAAATGTCGCATCCTTGTTCCAGAAATTGCCACCTTCCCCACCCCCCCCCCCCCACCCAAAACTTTCCTGTTTTTTACTGGTTTTACTGAATGTAAAACATCCAAATTGTTTTCAAACTATGGAGTGATTTCAGTCATTTGTCAATTTTTTTTCATTGCCATTATGTCCCTTAAGACTGGAAAGCACCCTAATAAGGCAAAATCATACATTTAGTATTAACGTCCATACGGGACACTACTACAAACCACACAATTGAAAGAGATTCATATCTTGAGCACTGCTGTTTCTCATTTTCTGTTAAGGGTAGTGTTAACCCTAGTGCTTTTGTTTTTACACAATTCTGATTTTGCCACCATTTTAAACATCCACTGTGTTCTATCATTACAACAAAGGTGTATCCAATTGCCGACAATCCCGAGTTGTATTTTTTTGCCGATTTAAAACAGCAGTTGACCATTTACAGGTCACAAAAACCAACATGGTCTAACGGCGGGAATTTAAGCACACTACACGCCGCCAGGCGCAAGGCGTAGCATCGCGCCGCGTGTTGTGTGAATTTCGGCTTTGTAATGAAGAGCGCGATTTTTAATGTACTTTGGCGCGAACGCAATGGAAAAACGAAAAAATAATATTTGAAAAAATGTCAAACAAAGCGCATAATTGAGACCAGATGCAATTTCAATTTCTTCTGATTCTGGAAGTTGAAGACAAAAGAGGTTTGATTTGATTCAATAGTGCATAAAGAGGTATTTTCATATCGTTTGCCCCACATAATCAAATTTTGAAAGTAAAAGGTAAAGTTATTGGAAGATGAGGAGACAGCTTGAATGGCATTGGAAAAGTCACTTTTTTACTAAACGTGGATTTTCTAAATGTTCAGTTTTCGCAAAATTTGGAAAACTTTCAGACAAGATAACTCCAAAAATTACCGAAGTAAAAGGTAAGGTTTAACTTTCCTATTATAGCAATCGGTCTTCTCGAGGATGGTTTTCTCAATTTTTCATTTTTCAATTTCTAACTAAAGAATATTCTACATCTACTCAAATTTAAGTGAAAGGTTAAAAAAAAATAAAAAAACACACTTTTTTGACATTTTTCCTTATATTCGAAATAGAAGCTCTATTTTAAAAAATGAAAAACCGCCCAGACAAATTGTTCTTGTTTCTAAAAAATAAACAAAAAATAGGAAAAGTCAATTGTTTTTGTTAGGCTGTCTGAAAATTTTGGGGCAAAATCATGTCTTTTGGTATTTTTCTCAAAAACCGGAAAGTTTTACATTAATTGATGCCATCATCGGGTTATGTCAATTTCTTCTAGAAAATGTATAACTTTTACATACAATAATCAAATTATTTGCCAGTTCAAACCAAATAGAAAAAATTGAAACTTTTCGGAAAACTCAAGGTTGACCACTGCCTTAAGTGCCACAATAAGTACACAGACTTTTCTTTCATTCTAAGATATTTCTGCAAAATTTCAAATATTTTGAATCTTTCCGGTGAATCATTGATAGTGACTTTAAGTATCCATTCTGTTCCAATATGACAGCATGCAGTGTCAAAGTTACACAATTAAAACCCCATGGGATCATATTCAAAAAATTAAAGTTCCTTTTCGGAGCAGTCTTGAAGATTAATTTTTGTCCAGCAGTCAAAGACGACGGGGTTCTATAGGTTCCATAGACAAAACCAAAATGTCTACAGTATCCATCTGGGAAGCCAAATATCACAAACTAAGTAACTTGTCACAAATGTACACTTTTAGGACCACAAAAGGAATCCTTTAATCGCCAAACTTAAAGCTCTTTAAGCTTCAAAGATGTCAGCTTACTGATGTGGCAGCAAAATATAAATCCTGGCATCTATACTACTTGGATTTAGCAAACTCAACAGATATAAAAGCTACAGGCGGTTACTAGTCAGAACTGCATTAATACACCTGGCACAAAAGGTATTATCTGCAAGTTTTTCGATCAGTATGGTGCACCAAAGACCATTTTGAAAGTTTCGAAATATACATTTGTGCCTAGGTCTTGCTCTTGTTTAACACCTCGATGTTAAAATGCGTTGCAAAAATGGCTGAGGATAAAGCCGCCAGAAAAGACGAATATAACCCCCAAACCAAAAGTTGCAGTTTTTGGATTTTTCAATGGTCACTGGTAGACAAAGCAATAATATGTGTGTATTGATTTTACACAAAGGTTTTTCGACTGAATGAGTAGAAAGCCTACTGCATATTGATTGTGGTGGGTGTCCGTGTCCCAGTACACGGCAATGCCAATTGAAAGTCTCAAAAAAAAAAATGCCAACTTTGGGGGGGGTTTGGTCTTCAGGGCGTTCTATATCAGCCATTCTGCACGTTTTTTTTACAAGCCAGGCGTATTATAATTAAATGGAAGAGCAAGACATAGGCCACAAAATGTATATTTCGCAAACTTTCAAATGGTCTGACTTTGGCACAATACTGATCGAAAAACATGCCGAGTACTTTTGTGCCAGGTGTATTGTATTATTTCAGCTTAGTTTTACCCAATATCTACAGGGATAGGCATTACAGCAGCAATCATAACATAATGCAATAACACGGTCCGATGGATTTCGATTAATGCATCATCTGGAAATGATATGTTTGCAATCCTTAGAAATCCCTAGGCTGAAAAATACAAGTGATAATATACAAAGCGTCCACATGTGTTGCATCCACCTTTCCTCATTCCTTTTTTAGATTTCGTGACTTCAGATGATCCTTTGACTGTGCAAGTGACTCTTGACCATATTATCATATGAATGTACCAAGTTGCATTTATGGCCCAAGTTGTTGCATTTGGACTTCTTTTCAAATTATGCCAATGATGTGTTCAGCCCATTTATAATGACCTCATTTATGACTTTTGAACTTGGCATGTGACCCTTGACCTCATATGATAATCCGATTATTTCATCTCAATATCAACATCAACTATTACACAAGCAATTCTACAGTATAATTTGAATAACAAAGGTGATTGAGATGAGGACACTTGCCAAACACATAGCAGGCGGGTGGCCAGATGCCATCTAAAGCATATGTTTACAGTACCAAAACTACAGAATTGAGTGGGCATACGAACGATCTATAGGGAATCTACTTAAAGTGTAAACAAAAGTACGATAAATAAATTGCAATAAAGCGTAATAATAAAAAAAAGGGAATATTACGGAGTGAGTAAATATGTCCCCGCCGAATATCGCGATCACTAATTGACAACTAAAACTGCCCCAAAAACAGGTCCACCCTTAAATTTGGCCATCACTGTCGCAAAAATTAATGGGCCACCTCAAGAAAAATGACTCAAGAAATCTTAAAATTCAGCATGCAAAAATCCCTGAAAAATTCACTAAATTTAGTAAAATAGGGATAATTTACTCAATGTGGGGGAAACACTATTTTGAAAAATCATGTGATCACATTTTTAAATTTGGGACCCATACGGGGGCTGGGAAAGCGGCGAAAACATTGATTTACATATTTTCACATTTTCCAAGAAGAAATGTTAAACAGGCTGCAACCCAAAAAAGAATGACCAACATGTAACAACTAGAAACTAAAAAAAAAATTTCGCCACAAAATCTAATCAGGTAGAGAACTTCTCAGCCCACTTCTTCACCAAGTTAACATCATTATACACCTTACAGAACTCCAGAAAACTTGTTAAATTTCTAACTTTTTAAAAAAAAAAAATATCATTAAATTATGCAAATTAGATACTTACTTAGCATATTTTAACCCCAAAACTCTAATCGGTTGAGAACTCATCAACCGCTCTTCCACCAGTAATTTCATCGTAGCCCTTACAGAACTCCACATAACTTGTACACTTGTTTGACATTTTCTGGGCAAATATTGACCTTTTCCCCCTCCCCCTGAACAGGACCCAGGGGAGGACCCTGGGGAAGAAGACATGGTGAGTAGGTGGTATCCCCTCCCACAATATACCCAAGTTTGCTACTCTAGCACATCCAGAGAAAAAACAGTATGCCCAAATTGTTCAGGGTTGTTAACATTTTTATCACGGACTTACGGACATACGGACACAAGGACATACGGACGGAGCCCATTTTAGTCCCCTCCCGAACTTCGTCTTTTTTGGCGGGGTCGGGGACAATAATAAGAGCTGATGATAATTAAAAAATAGTTGGAAAATGTCCTGGAGTTAAGACGACAAAACATATATGCACACACACAGCATACACACACACAAACAAAGTAGGAACAGGTGAAAAACCGCATAAATGGTGTGGACCTACAACTAGGCCTATCCGACAAATGACCAAGCAGGATGGACAGACAAACGAGCAAAACCGACTGTATAATTCTAATAAAACTAGCCAAAAGTTGGGTGAAAGAAACTAAAACAAATTATAGGAGATAGAGGGGTCATTGTTGTAGAAACTGATGTGTCTTTTTAAGTTGTTTTTAAATGATGGAAAAGGACAGAGTTCTTAAGGTGAGTAGGTAGATTTTTTTCTTCCACATACAGACCTTGAGAACTTGGGGTTTCCTAGCAAAAACGGTTTTCTTTATGAAAAGGTCATGTCTTGTGGTGGTGGAGGGGGGTCAATGTGAACAAAAGCCATTCAGGGACGAGGTCAGAAGATAATTATCAGATGAAGGTTACCAAAGGGTATCATAATCAAAGTTATGCCAGCCTGGATTTTTACGACCCGAATGAAGCCAATTTTTACAAGTGGCCTCCAAGCTTCAGGCCATCTTGTCTTTCTGATTGTGTTCTTTCAACAGCCTCTAGCTTAGTCATGGTGTGTGATGTATTCTGACCAGACGTAATCAAATGACCCCTTCGTATTCCCCCTCAGTCATAAGAACTGGTGACCCCTGTCTGACTTTGACCTGGCCACAGGCATCAAAATATTTAAAGGGCGTGTTCCGAGGTCTTTGGGACCCCCCCTGATCACCCGGAGTAGTCATCGATTTTGATAATAAGATGAAAGGCCGTATTTTCTCTTTGTCGTCCTGAAAATTTGAGCCCTCGAATCCATTTCATTCCCAAGATATAACAAAAAAAACGCTCGTTTTAGGGGTTAACCCCACTTTTTATTAGCACGTAGTAGTATTGAATAGGGCTTGCAACATGATATTGCAAATACCATAAAAACCGCAAGTGTTTCCACCGGGTACTTGATGGGGTGTACGTGCAAGTGCAAGCTTCTATATCAGTAGAGAACACAATCAAATAAATCTTTGGAAACTAACCACCTTTAATTGGTCAATAAAATATCTTACAGGATTACACCGATATCAACCCCAAAGTGTTCAGATAAATTGACCCATGCATCATAAGGGTGTTCAGGGATAAGGAGTCAAAGGTCATTAAGGGGGCATTTACAGGTGAGCCAAACAATGAAAAATATTCAAAAATCGCTGTCATTACAAATTACACAGAAAGTGTGACGTCGTTGGACACCAACATGCATTGTTACCAACCAGGTCTTTGGTTGTCCACAGTTTGGGATCAAAGGTTCATTAAGGGGTCACTTCGGTCAAAACCAAAATATTAAAAAATATTCATTTTTTTTTATCTCAAGACAGAAACATAGGAGAGTGACATAACTTCAGATATGCATTTTGTTGTCCAATGAAGGCAAGGTATTTTGGTTTTGGGGTCAAAGTCATTACAGTCATTCAGTTTTAGTAAATAAATTTAAGCAAGTTTATATCCAGAACTAAGTATAGTAGATTTTTTTTGATTCACACTGGCGGTGCAGTGTTTCATGAGGGTTTTAAATCAAGGGTCAAATGGTCAATTTTTCAAAAAAAAATACTAAACAAATTGATTGGTTAGATCTCAGCCTACAGAAGACAGATAAAGCCTGGTAACCAGAGATTGTTGAACATTAATGGTAGGGAGATCTATGGTAGTCTCGACCCCAAAGGCAAAGTTCAATGTCAAAGGTCAATCTACAAACAAGCTACGATTGAGCTGAATTGTTCAGGAATAAGCCTTGTGACAAGGAAATACAAGAACAAGTACAGTGAAACACCATCCGGACCAGGGGTACATTATAGGTTTAAAAGGTCAAAATCTGACATGATTGGATTGAGTTGAAACTCAATAATTAGGTTCCTATAATTGTTGTGGCACGTAAAAATACAGTTAAGTAGAAAGTCCTAATCCACCGAAATTCTTGAATTGTACACATTTTGCATGTCTTTTCATACATAATCTTAAAGTAATGTGGATTCTGTGCAGTGGCGGCGGCAAGGGGGGCATTTTCCCCCCTAAAATTTTTCTCCCCATACCCCCCCCCCCCCAGCCGAAAGGAAAAAAAAGAGGAATTTTGCGAAATTCGGCGGCTTTTGGGGATAAAAATCACCAAATTTGACAAAAAATCAGCAATTGGGTCCAAAATGTTTAAAATCTCCACAAAATGATTATTTTCACCCCCAGAATTTCACTTTGACCCCCCCCCAATTTCACTTTGCCCTCCGTTTCCCCGAGCCCCCCAGAAAAAGGGGTCTGGTTGCCGCCACTGATTATGTGGCCAATCCGAAACTTTCTGAATAAAATTATGCAAATGAGAGATTTCCAATATGACTGCCAATGGGTTGGCCATTTTGAAGAAATTTTCTGCATTCTAATGACAAAGTGTACCACCTATCAAAACATGAAACTTGGTATTAGGATTTTAATACACCCAATATGCCTTGTACTGACGATTTTATTTTGTTAATTTATGAGAAGGTTTTGACAATATTCCAAAAACTATGAAATTACACAAATTTCACAGCTTCATTATGTTTGATGCTAATAACTCAAATCGGGGGGTAGACTTTAAAAAAATAAAAAATGTCAATACAGCGAGTCATCTAAAAATAAACAACTCTGACAAATGGCAATTTTATTCGAACAAACAAAACTGGAGATATTGTGCATCAAAAATGACACTTGGTCCAAACATAGAAACTGAGAAATAAGACAAAAAAAATAGGTTTCCAGATTCTTGTGCTTAACATCACCAGTGTTCTTGCTGCCATTACATTACTTTCCCTAACCCCTATGTAAAAGAGGTTTTATTTGCCCGATGCCCTGGTCTGTATAGAACGAAGTGTTTCCATTTTTTTTTAATTTCTGTGAGTTTTTGCAAAATATCTGTAACTAAGGTCTAAATGCATTGCTAAGGAAACAAACACTATTAAAGTATGATAATTAACATTTTTCATGGTTGAAATTACTAAAAACTGGACAAAACAGAAAATTGATTTAAGGAAAAACATTTTTGATTAGGATCTTTCTACCTTAAAGGTGCTTGTTCCGATTTATGTGTATTGTGTTCTCTACTTGATGTGAGAGCCTGGCACTCGCACATACACCCATCAAGTACCGTGGGAAACAACCTTGCGGTTTTGATGGTAGACGCAATAATGCATGTTGCAAGGCCCTATTCAATACTGTGCTAATATTGATGGTTAACCACTAAAACGGCGGTTTTTTGTTTATATCTTGGGAATGAAATGGATTTGAGGGCTCAAATTTCAGGACGACAATGAGAAAAATACGGCCTTTCATCTGATATCAAAATCCATACTACCGGGTAAATCAGGGGGTCCCAAAGACGATCGGAACACGCACCTTTAATGACATTTGTGACATATTGGTCAAGTTACAGGGGTCAAAGGTCAATTCACCTCAAGGGGTCATTAAGGGATCACCCTTCCTAATTAGGCCATCTTGTTAGATCTGTTCTCGGGTCTAGTTTCAGCCTATTTTATAACTTGACCTCATATGACCCTTGACCTCATTATCATATGAAGGTTCCCAAGGGGCATCTATCACCCTATTTCTGTAGCAATTACACTTTTAGTTCTGGAATTTGACACTTTCTGCAAAACTAACCTTTGAAAACACAGCCACATGGTCAGACGGAATTGAGGGCTGGTAGGTGACTCCTGCAAATCCTTGCAGGCAACACTAAAACAATGTATCATTTCGACAATAACTTTAAAATGTATAGTTAACAGCTGTGCATCCAACAAGGAAGAAAGAACATGACAACAGCAATTTAAGAAGCTTCAAATTAGTAAATAAACTCATTTTTATTGTTGTGTTGTTACAACAACTGGTCACAATGAAGTACCATGAGTTTCACAATTGCTTATTTGCCCCGATGTAAAACTGGGGCGATTCATCAAGCAGCAATTGGGCAGAACATGAGCAATTATGTTGCATAGAACCTATCCTAATACGAACTGGATCCTTAATTGTTGTGATGTCACAGATCACATCTGTTTGATGATGCCATGCACAAATTGGCTCATTTCTAACAACAATTTAAGCAGGCAATACAATGTTGACAACGATATTTGACATCAGAGCTATTGGGGCATCCTCTTGCAAAAAATCCGAAAGTCTACTGTTTTAATCTTGGTCATATAGGCCCCCTACCTAATGTCCTAATTGTATGTACAGTGCCCTCTCTATGAAAGACAATTAAAACTAGATTTTTAAGAAAATCATATTTGCACGTAATAAAATTGCTAAAATTTACTCAGAGTTTGTCGTGAAATAAATACTCCCATGTAAGGGTTGTCAAACACATGTTTTTATTTTATTCTGGTTTTCTCAAATAAATGAGATTTCACAAACAGCTGTGAGATGTGACTGATTGATCAATGAAATCCCCGGGTGAAACCTTTCTTTGATCTCCTATCATCAACATTTTGCTTTATCCGAGATTTCAACCACCAAACTCTGACACTCATAACCGTCACTCTTTGATCTGAGATACTCTCTTAACGTCAATTGTTCTACTTGAAAGACCTTCAAAAGGCTATTTGGTGGATATTTAGAGTGCCCTCACATCAATAATTCCTTAATTCCTTTAGAGGCACACTCATGATTCGCTAAATCATAAAGTCTAAGAAGTCTTATTTTTGCCTATTTAATGAATTGTAAGTTTTCTAACATAAATCTACAAGTGATTAAAAATTAAAAGTGCCCGCTATGGTTTAAATTTGACATTAGTCAATTTTGGCTAATTGACGGACAATGGGAATAGAATATCATACTGTTATGTTCTTCCTCACCAAGTTTTCATCTAAAAGGTATGTCATTTTCACATTTAAGTAGTCTGCAAACTGAAATTTATGTTTCCTCTTGAGTATCACGATAGTGCCTTAATATGCTTGCTCCTCATTGTCATATTTGGTTTCGCGATTAGTAGTTCTGATCTCTTAATAATGAGTCGTGGTTTCCCATGCGTATAACTTTAGGGCCATGTTTGGTGCTTAGTTAAGTCCGAACCAACAGTCTCAGTGCTCAGTGAAATGCCCTAGTACAGACTGTGATGAGACAGAGTAGAAAAACCAATGGAGCATTGCTAAGGAGGCACCTGGGCATACCCGGGGTCTAAAAAATTGTAGCCTGTAATATAGTCTTCATATTGCAACCAAAATAGTCAAAATAATGTCCCCCTGAAAACCCCTGCCATAGGCCCTAAGGCGGCCCCCTGGAACCCCTGCCAGAGGCATGGACTGGGATCATATCCATGATTGTGCACCCAGGGTGTGAGATGGTGCATACACCCGTGCTAAGAAAGACCTATAGAAACTCTTTATTGTATCCCAATCTTTAACAGAAATGGCTTGTTTTAGTGGTTGGGCCAACATCTTACTCTACCCGAACAAAGTACACCCCTGTATACCAGAATCAACTTGTATTGTTTTTCATGAACAAACTTTGCACAATAATTAGTATTGTGCCTTTTCTTTGTGTATAGTATCGTCCAACAGATTTTCCCTGAGCTTTGAACCATAAGCCAAATGACCAATTCTGTTATATACATAATCGATTCATCAATGAAAGACCTGTTGTGGTTTGTACTTAGAACTCAAACCCCCTACATTTTGATTTTTTTAAAAATGTTTTTTATAGCTTGTTAGCCAGGAAAGCATGAATACCTCATGAAACAGTCTTTATGTACATGCCTTCCGCAAAAATGACAATTCATTCATCAGCCTAGTTACAACTATTGGGCACTTTCTCTGCTTATCTGCCAGGTCCTTCTGCATGCAGATTTCAAAAAATTGGTGAATATCCATATGTGGAAAGAATTCACCGACAAAAAATATTTTTAAAGTTACATTAAAATAATAAAATAAAAACGATCCAATCAAGTAATTGTTTGGCCAAAACCCAAATTTCTCTCAACTGGACTTGCTGTTCTTTTTTAGGAATTTCCAGCTTTTCATAAGATTTTAGTGGTGTAATTTGGGGGCCTGTTTCAAGAGTTATGGCCAATTATCTGAGACACTTGGAAAAACCTGTTTCGGCAGTTTTGGCTTATTTTTATAACAACAAAGTGCCATTGAAATCAACTTCAAGACATTCTATTGAAATTAAAATAAAAAATAGGTCTAAAGTGCTGCTTCTTGATTTAACAAATTTATAGCTTTATAATGTCACAATTGCCAATAAATGCATTAAGCATGGTAAATTATTTCAAACAGTCTTGTTTTCTTAGCCTTACTTCATACTTCGGTGTCAGCGATAGAACCATAAAAAAACACCTAGTTGAAAGTACTGAGGCCTTGAATGCCAACGCATCCTTTTGTTTAGATACCTATATTTTGGACATTTGTGATGCTAATCTGGGAAAACTGTCCATGGTTGGAATTTATATTTTTGAGTTGTTTACTATCTACTATCACTGCAGAGTTTGAAAATTCGTTTCCATAACTGTATTCTTTCTTTTCTTCTTTGGATACATTCAAAATTTCATCGTTACCATCTGACAAAAAATAACGTACAATATAACATATTTAAGCTATTTTCTTTATTTTTCCAAAACTGTCTGTGCAACATGTGGCGGGTTTTCCCGATCACATCACATTTGTGCCTCTATTGCACTGTAATATCATTGACCTTGATGTAGGTTTATGGTGCTAATAACATTTAAGAAGATTAACAGCATTCCCTGGTGTCCAGATGAAATTCCAGCCTACAATATCATTTGCTTATGAAATAGCATATATGCTACTAGAATCCACAAACAATACAGCAAATTAAAGACAAATCATGATCCACGAAAGAGTCAAACATTTGAAATTAACACGAATATCTTAAGAGTGAAGAACCAGCTTTAGAATTATTTTTTTCAACTGATTTTTTTTTTTTTTTTTTAAATGTAGTTTTTTAAGTGCAGTTTTATAAATTAAGTGTTGTAAGTGTCCATATGGACAGTATCAGTGAATCAGTGAATTTATTTCATTTAAAAAACACAAAAGTAATACAACAAAATGCAAACAACAAAAGCCAGAATTAAGGACCAATAAGCCAGGAAACGTAGTCGACCCCTTGGAACAAAAAAGACTACACTAACTGGACCAAACGAAACAGGATGACAGACTACAAGACAGGACAAGGACGGGCTCAAAACAAGTCTGTACTGCACATAAATTAAGAACATTGTTACAAAGATATTTTACTGGTACTCTGGATAAGGACCGTTTAAGTGTAACGAAATTGATTACAGTTTTTGATTCTTTCAACATTTTTGGAATTGAGTTTCCAAGCATGGGCCCCGCTGTGCGCCATGTCTGAAAAAGATTTTTTTTCAATGTTTTTTATTTAGTCATTGGCATGTCTATTGTTGTATAGTCGTGAATATCGGAACGTTTTGTAAAAAATTCTGAAAGGCCACAGTAAGCCATTATAGATCTTTAAACATGATAAATCTAGTCTAACGTATACCTATAATTAATTGTGAGAATATTTCTATTTGCAAATAGTGGTCCAGTATGACTTCTATAGTACTCCTTGTCATAGTTCCTATTGCCCACTTCTGAAGCGTAACTATTTTATCAAATATACATTTACACATGTTTCCCCATATAAGAATATCATAACTGATATAAGGTAGTAATAAAGTGCAATAAAGTGCAATAAAATACGGAATCGTATGACAATTCAGTTTGTTTCATGACACCATAGTGCGAGAAATAGTTTTAGACATTCCATCAATATGGTTTTTCCAGTTAGGCACTCATCAATTAGCACACCGAGAAATTTGTACATTTTACTCTATTAGAGTGGTATCATCAAGACACCATTTAACTCATCACGTACTCTAGACGCAGTCAGTGAGATGTAAAAACCTAAAATCAATAATTGGTTTTACTTTCATTTACTGATAATTTATTGCTTGAACATTGCTAACCTCACTTAATTCACTGTTTACGATATTGATATTGTTATTAATATCTTTCATGCTGATAGTAATGTTCTTTACAAACGTAGGAACAATGAAGGGCCTAATATAGATCCCTGTGGTACACCACAAATAATTTCTTTCATGTTCGATTACATCGTTTTAAAATCATATTGTGTTCATTCTTAAGATAGCTTTTAAACCAATTAAGTACTGTACCACGAAATCCATAATGCTTGGTTTGTGTAACAATCTTATGACAATAGTGTCAACTGCTTTTGACAAGTCTAAAAATATTGCACTGTGTGTTGTTTTCTACAGCAGGTTACATCTTATCTACCAATGAGGCAATAGCCATAGTAAGATTGAATGTTTAGGTCGAATCCCAATGTTTTTTTTTTATTAGGATTTGTGCTTTTCAATATAATCTAACACATCTATCAAATACAAGTCGTTCAAGATTTTGAAAAAACAAGGTAGAAGTGAGACTTCGATTAGGTGAGAATACTCAGGATCAATTTTTTATAGATTGGAATATACTTAAGCTATTTTTGTTTTTTTGTCTTTATTTTATTGTGATAATTTAAAATATTTGTTAATGGTTTAAGAAGGAAAGAAGGAGAAAAGGGGCAATTTCATACCCATCCTCTTTATTATCAAGTTGGCCATATTTCATAACCAGCTTCGTTTATTTGGTTTAAGCTGCCATTATCTTTATAATATCTAATTCAGGCAATCGGTTTCATAAACATACTATTAGGCATCATATCGGGGCGGTATTCATAATCAGTTTTTACCCATTGTTTTGAATGGCTGAAAAAAGATGGGACCCACATTAACAAAAAGTCGTAAATTGATTTGCTGTTTTGAGAGTCAGATATAAGGTTGCCCCTATCATTCTTAATTTCACTGCGGTGATGGTTTTTACCTTTACCAGATACGGTTATGTCTTTCCAGTTTCTCTCATGTTGTTTTTAGCCTTTTCAAATTTCGTAAAGTGTACATTCTCTTTGATTTACGTATTAGCGTGTTTAATTTATTTCTATAAGTCTTAAATTTTTGATTTCGCCTCAGGGTTGGATTTTTAATATAATGTTTTATACAATTTGTTTTTCTTACTGTAGGCTCTTAAGTTAAACCTTTGGTGATCCATGGATCTTTTTTCCTATTGACCCTGCATTTTTTGAGCGGATCATCATCATATAAAACTTAAATGTTTCTATGAAATTTATTATACACATAATTTACATCACCGTTGTTAAGAATTTCGTTCCATTTAACATTTGACAATCTTTGGTTTAACTTGCGACCATTGTCTTACAGTGGTTTCTTTTGTAAATAAAATTTGATTACTGCCTTTTTATAATCGACATCGACTCAATTGTTAAAATAGTCGGAAAGTGATCACTAACATCGGTTACCAATAATGGAGGATTGAATTATATCTTACCATTATTTGTAAGAATGTTGTCGATAATTGTTGCTGAAGTAGCAGTGAGCCTTGTGGGTTTGTAAATAGTGGGTGTAACTGAATAGAATAAATAAAGTCCAAATATCATTAAGAGATACTTTCCGTGTCAGCCTTCAGCAAGTCGATATTAAAATCACCCATATATCAAAAGTTTCTTTTTCAGAATTCAGTATTCTATAAATTGGAATCAATAGCAGCCACGAAATTAGCAATGATGTGTGTAATCTATCTAATCTCCACAACACATTCTTACTGTTCCATTCAATTTCTAAAAACAAGCATCGTAACTTAAATTAGCCTGGCATAAATCGGATTCTTAATTTAGATTTGATTTTTTAGAACTGTCTAAGCACACCCCACCCTTTTTCCGACCAATTCTGTTCATGTGTTCCAAAATTAAATAACCATCAATATTGAAGAATTATTGGGCTTGTCCTTTAGGGCCGATTCCAAAATGCTATTCTTTGAAAATTCATGATCTAAGGATTTTATGCATTCTTTAAGACGATCACAATTTTTGGATAAACTTCTGATATATATTGTAGTAGATTCAATTTACCGCAACTAGCTTTTGTGTCTAAACAAATTGTTCGTGCAATCCAATAAGAACATTTATGTATAGAGTCATTGTTTATATCAATGTAAGCTTTCCCAATGCGTTGGGATTCAAATTCTAGTGGATTAAAGATCATTTCATCATATTTTGGATATATCAACATCAGTTATATTACTTCTGGAGATTCCATATTTAGTGCGATCCACTACAGTTTCAAGATCATTGTATTGATGTTGTTTTGTCCATCATTGGCAGCAATTGTTGCAAACCATTCCATAGCTTTAAGGATTTTTTAATTCTTAGGTCTCATTTTAATACACTTCTGACGGGGGGGGGGGGGGTGGATAAATGTATTACATTTAGAAAATATATAATCTCTATGACACTGTTTTATGATTTTTGAGCAAACCAGGCATGTTTCACGAACTTTGAGCGACATTCACCACATAAATACAAACATGCAATAGCAACAAAGCATAATAAAAATCTTAAAAAGTTACAACACAAAGTTTCTTTCTGAGAGTCTTAGCCTCAGGTGTTGTGTTAATTGTTACATGGTCAGTCAAAAGTACATTTTGGCCCCATTTAAACAAGCAATATATTTCAAATAGTATAAACTATATACATTACATGTCAATGTCAGCATTGTTTGTTGTAATAACTTCCAAGTAATTGGACCATGCTTTGGGTCACGTTTGTGCCCTAAAACGGCAAGTTTTGATTTTCAACCCAAAGCTATTTCCGCCCAACATAATGACTAAAATATCCTGATTTTTGTCCTTATTAGGGGGGGGGTCTTTTAGGATACTCGACTTTTACCGACATGCACAATCTGATTTTGATTATTTTCCAAATTTCTGAATTAAGCAAATCACTGATGTCTTTAAAACTTGCAGCCCCCCCCCCCACCTAATGTGGGTCGAATGTCACTAGGGGTCATTTGAGGTCATTCTTGAAAAGTCTTGTCCAGTGATTATTTTGACAGCGTAAAATTAATTGATCATATCAAGGGCGAATCCAGATTGAAAAACTCAAAATTACAGGGGCTGAAAGGCTAACTTGTCCAAAAATGGCTGATTTTGCAAGATTTTGCTGAATTACCGGGAGGCGCGCGCCCCCTCCCTAGATCCCCCGGTTTCCTAATCTATCAAAAAATGGACTTAAACTAGTTGGGGGGGGGGGGGGGGGGGAAAAACCTTTGCCTAGTTTAGAGCGATTATAGTCATCAAGGTGTTAAGAGCAGTAACATGAAAATAACCATTTTCACAGATACATTTGATCTTTGACTTACAACTTCATACCTACTGCCGTCCTTTGGTGCAAGAGTCCTTTATTGGATAGAGATTGGGTAAGCAACTGTTTGGTTTGAGGATGATGAGGTACTCTGCCTATGCCAAACTGACATACTCTGCTATGACAAAATCTCCTTGTGGGATCCAATTTCCCTTCACCAGAGGGATAAAAGGGGGAAAATCATTTTCCTATATCATCCTAATTTGCATCAGTTTTAAAATTAGGGAAAATCTATTGTATTAATATACTTCATTAAATATTCTTGTTTATTGATTGGTTGAAAGTGGTCACTGTTAAAAATAGACCCGACTATTCTCTTGAGCAGGGTTGAAAACATACTTGAGCATGTTGAAAAATACTATCACGTCCGTATATAGTACCTTTAAGCCTTATATATTCTTTTCCCTCGTAACGAACGTCGCAGTTCATAGATATGAATAGTGGTGGCATCTGATAGTACACGCTTTACAGAGACTATTTTCTACCCACATTCACCATACGGCAGACATCCAGAAAACGATTAATGCGATCGTAATATGTTAGGCTGTCAACACTATGTATTTCTCCCTGGCCTTTCGCAGATGAGATGACATTTATCGACATCCGAGACTAGGAAATTCCTAACAACTGATGAACGAGTGAATTCGTCCACAGTAAAACACCGGTTTAACTGTATGATGCTGGTGATGAATTGGAAGATTTTATGAACAGTGCTTCTAGCGACAATACAAATAAGTAGATCAAGTATAGCCTCGCCCCTGCGATTTTCAACGAGGCATGTGAGTGTAAGCTTGCCGGCATTCACCCGCAATGACAGTCACAGACTCACTGACAGTACCAGCTCGATAACCCAGGTCAGGTTTGTTTTTGAATTTGGATGACTCACTTGAGTCATTACGGTTGCTTAGCCGGTTTCGGAACTGGTTTGGAATTGACTTTTATTGAAGATTAAACTAGAAGTGTACATGAAATGTATGCACGAAGAAAAAAGAAATAGCCTCACGATGAAGACGTTGTAGCTAGGCCCTAGCATAGGCATGCTACGGCCTAGGTAGTAGGTAGTACAATGATGCGGCAGTTCATCGTTTAATTTTATTAAATTTCTTTCAACCATCATAAACAATGAATATATTAATAAAGTATATTAAAACAAATATATACTGACTAAATTCGTGGCTCTGGATTAAAAAACTATGGGCCCTTGGTGACATAATAGTACTATTTTGCTCGGGGCTGCGCCCTCAGCAAAATAGTACTAGTGGTCACCCTTGGCGCCAATAGTTTTAACCCAGAGCCTCTCATGGCAGTATATAGTTGTATACTATTCCACATGGAAACACTCACCCCATAATAACATCCAATACATGTATCAACATATAAAGGTCCAAAGAGTCAAAAAATTAGGTTTTACATTTTGGACATTACATGCCAAATTGAATACTTCTAACAAATTTTACAAAAACAATTTGATATAATTAGGTATTTTTTAAAGTCTAAAGAACATAAATCACACATCCTTTGGTTTGCCTCTCCATTGATGCCAGATTTCTCAAAGGTTCTCTCTTATCCCATAAATATTTGTGTCCATGAGCCATGTAGTACCTGAATGAACATAAAACATGTAATTGCCATTAGTACAATGAATAACAATATATCAAGGACAATAAAACAATGTCAATACCAGATATACCTATCATGGAGAAAGTACAGATCTAGATTTCCCCACTCTTATACTCAAGTACACACTGTTTAGATAGTGACAAGTACCCACTAATTAGATACATATGAACAAAGTACTCACTTTATATACTGCACCAAGAGACACCCATTACGTACCTTTGCTAACTACCCACTACTTGGTCACCTGTACCAAGTACTCATTTAACGCATCAGCAATAACCTAAATTTTTTGTCTTATCAAGCTACATGTACAATTAAGTTATCATTTGTATCAATGTCCTTATGTCTCTTTACAGTGCACAACATGTAGTCCATAGCTCTACATTTGGAAATTCCCTTGACTGAAGAAGGATTCTGTTATCTAGAACATTTATGACTATCTACGGCTGTTTTTTTGTACCGCATCAAGGGGGGGAGACAAAACCCAGAGGGAGTTAAAAATTATTTAAAAAAAAATTAATTAAAACTTGCAAGATCCCCTGCGGAGAGCAGAATATAACAAATGAACTTATCAATATGCACAAATAGTGATTACACACTGCAATCAGTTTACTTTACACACCAAACCCACAGACCAAGTTTCTTATAACTTGGGATCCAACTGAGTCCCCACTGCACAAATTTATTGGTCGCGTCATGAGTGAAAATATCGGGCGAAGCGAGCGAGCCCGATATTTTTCAACTCATGACTAGACCAATAAATTTGCATTGGACGAAGAATGGATCCAATTTTATGATTATTATGTTTGCAGAATCTTTATCAATTCAAGGCAAAGGCAGCCTTAACACATACGGACCGTACCAATAACTGCAGTGCAGAGTCCTCCCAGCCATGCCAAACCATTACATGGCTCAGTGCCATCCATCATGTATCATGGCAAGTGTCATGGCCATGCGATGCATGCGATGTGATCAGATGTTGTGCCTGGTACACATGAAAATGTCGTTAACTGTGGTTCAAATACACAACTTATCGACAAATTCCTCGTTCGGCAACCACGCTAGTGTTGTGCTATTTGCCGGTAAACTAACACACATCCAGTGCCGCTGTGCTGTTAGACTACCGATACGGGCCAGAGAGAGTGCTGTGCTGCTGCGCTTGAAACTTGTTCAAAAGGTCGTCTTTTATAAATTGCCAGGTTCAGACACGCATTTATATCTTTCCGGTCTGTTTCTTGGATACCCGTTCTAACACCATTTGGATCATGTTTCAACGACGAATCATTCACTCGTCGGCGTCGTCGGCGTTGTGGAGATTTTTTACAATCAATTACGGTCGAGGTCCATCCAGTGATCCCTGGCAGAGATCCTGTTCGATATAAATAGTCTCGATACGTACTTGGAACACATACGATAGTAATAAAAAACGAAGTAATACAGCAGTTTTTTTGGGAAATGGGGATTGAATGCATGTGAAAGGACCGGATTTGGATCCCTTATTAAAGTCGGGTCGTAGGGAGACGTAAATTGGATCCATATGTGAAATTCTTGGATTTACTGGTTGTGTACAAATGAGTAGGACGGTAGATTCTGAAAACATACTAATCATCACATTTGACATAATGGATCTGGTAAAGTTAATCCTTTTAGTATGAGGCATATAGAGAACAAATAATGCAAAATGAGATATTAATATGTACAGATAAAAATGACCCAATGTATGTGTGTATCACCATGCATCCACTACTACTCACATTCACGTGTCGTCAAATTTGGTTATTGGGATCTGGTAGAAGTTTCACCTTCATAGTAATGAGACGAGCAATATGCATATGAGCCATTAATATGCACAAATTATTATGCCAGATGGGTATGACTCTCATCCACCACTACCTGCATACCGAGCTTTGTAAAATTCGGATATTGGGAGCCGTAACTATTTTAGTAATGACCCAGACCATATTAATGAGCTCATTATTTTGTATCAAATAAAGGGCTATGACCCGATCGCAAATAGCCTCATCCCCAGAACCCAGATTTTCCCGGAAGTGTTTACATTTTGGTGTCTGAAGAGAGACTAGGCTTGAAATCTTAGGGCTAAAAGATTTTTGGTTTGGATTTAATGAACAAATGTTAACCATTTTGGTTGACCAATATTAATTTTCAAGTACTTCTATGGGGCTTACAAAATCACATTTTTAGCTTCACATCGAAACGGATTGAAATATCGGCGCAAATCTTTTCAAATGGGATTTTTTGGTGCATCCAATCAAGATGAAAACAGGACTAAATTGGGCATCCCCCTTTAATGATGACACATTGCATGGGTATTGCTTCTGTGCATCCACCACTACCCCACAAATTGTCAAATTTGGAAATTGGGATTGTAGAATCACCTTGGTATGAAATGAGCATACCAAATGAGCTCATTAATATAAGCACAAATAATGATGACACAGTGCGCAGGCATTACTTGCATCCACCACTACTCGCAAACAAGTGTTGTCGAATTTGGATATTGGGATCTGGTAGTAATTCACTTTTTGAGTTTTAGCAGTACCTTGTTTGAAAAGCAGTGAGAATGTTAAGGGAGACTTTGCACAGTATTCCTGGGGAATAAGAGCAGAAAACTTGGAAGAGTGAGTTAGCATGTTTTCAGAGGAATAAGAGTGAGAAAGTCTAAAATACACAAAGTATGACCTTTGGCCTACAGGCCTGTCTGTTGCAGTGCAAGTAGTGGTTGATAATAAGGTCCTGTGGTGCAAATGTGATCTAGATCGGGTCAGGGTTCTGATTGTTTCAGGTGGAGACAGACACCAACGCCGCTGACAGATTTTGCTATGACAAAATCCCCCTACTGCTAAAGTGCGAGAGGGATAAAAATGATTAAAATTCAATAACTCGTTCTTGTTTCTAATAAAAGTTTCCCCATTTTCTGAAAAATGAATAAAATGCCACCCAAGTTATTTTCCCCAATCAGTAACCAATGGATACACACAAGACTTCAACGCCAAACAAGGGAGCTAAAGATTTTAAACAATCAGCTCTGTAGCGGATGAGAGAAACACTTCAGATCCCTTTCCATCTGGGAGTGCAGGCCATTTAATTGCCACGCAGTTGACAAGATTTCAGGTGTTAATAACCTCCCTGATTCTGATTGAAGAACAAAATCCCGTCTCATGCACAAATAACTCTGGGCTTCTCGTGGCATGTGTGTTTGTGAAATTGATTTGACCTGTATGTTCAATTTTATTCGAAAAGGAGGAAGATGACACAGAAGCATGAACGAAAAGTTGTTTGGCAAGCTTTGAACCCTAACAACTTTTGCAGAACCGAAAGTTGAAATCATTGCTGGGTCATCATGCCAAGCAACAAATCAGTGAACCATCACCTCACGGATTTCTTTCCTTTGTGGTGTATGAAAGATATTCATGAGAAAATAAAATCCTGAAAATTTGAGCTCTGTACCTCTTTCTGTTTTCACGCTACAGCAATTTTAAATTTGAGGGGGTCACCTCAAAAACATGTACCGGTGTGAAATTTAATATTCAGAGGGCCATAAGTAAAGAACTACACCCCTCAGATCCTTCAAAGTTGGCATTCTGGATAACTCGAAGTCAATGGTATTCAATGACATAATACATGTAAACTGGTACTGCACATATGGCCGAGATTATTTCAAAAACAGCACAAAGTTGTTAAGGCAAAGTATTTTTTTTAAATTATGTGCACTTGTGCACCAGTTGGAACCTTATGGCATGTCACAAGTGGCATATGCCTGCTGTAAATTTTTTCAGAGCAATGACTTTGTGTGCTTGTCTGTTACTTTCCATTGGATTACATGCAGGCGCGTAGCCAGGAATTTATTTGGGGGGGTGCAGATTTGCCACAAGTGGACCTTCCGCGATGTACTGACATGTGTATTGTACCAACAAATCGGCAAATTTCTATATGACAAAGCAGACCTTCAACATGATAAAGTGGACCTTTGTCATTTTGGGGGGTGCGTTGCACCCCCCTCCCTGGCTACAGCCCTGATTACATATACAAACAGTGGACAAAAAGGCTTAAGAAAAATAATTGTATACCTTGGCAGTAATAAAGGTGCAGCTTTATATACATAAACATGTGATGGGAAACATTTGCTAGGCTTTTGACCCCAAGGAAATTTTTAGTATAAAACAGTATTTAGATGCAATGATATAAACATCTCTTTCAATTTCAAAACAATTCTGAAGTTGTGAGCCGTGTTTTTACAGTTTGCCTAGAAATGATGCAATCTAATTTGGTGCTAGTTTGGTACACTCTTTTCCTTCGCCTTTCACCAATGAGGTCTCGGGTTAAATCCTGGTAGGTGCTTGTTCTCGGTGGCTTTATGTGAATTTGGTTTCTTGATCCACACTCGCTCCCGCAGGTTTTCTCCAGGTACTCCGGTTTCCTCCTGCTTCTAAAATCGAGCTTCGTGGCATAAATCTTTTCTGGTATTATTGTTTCTCTGATGTACTGAGCACCTTTCATGGCTGCCGCACAGCGCCTTGAGCATGTTTACGTGGATATGTCACGCATTAAAATACACAAATTATTATTTTTTTCTGGCATGCTTTTGGAACAGATTTTGAAAGCACATTATGTTACCTTTGAATTTCCAAACCATTGCTATTGTAAATTTTCTTTTTAGAATATTTATTGAATGACTTGAGGTTGATAACATGCAGATAATATCACCGAGACTAACTCAAATATTTGGTGAATCAAAGATGATGCTGATATTTTCTTTGTTAAGGCAATATTTCTGATCACCAGAATAAAGCTCCAATATTATTATGCAGGAAGAAGCTGATTTGGCTAAAAGTTAAAATGGGTCAAAAACATTAAAGGCACTATAAGTGATTTGATAAATCAAAAATAAAAAAAAAACATTAAAAATCAGATTTTTGCATGTTTGTAACAAGTACTGGTATCCTAACATACCCTACAAGTAATAAGACCAAAAGCAGCCTAATAAGGACAAAATCGGATGTTTTAGTAATTATAAATGTCCATACGGATACATGTACTTACTACAACACAGAATTCAATGGAGATTCAAATCTTTGAATACTGCTGTTTTCTTCCTTTTCTGTCGATTTTTCAGTTGGAAAAATAACTTAAGGGATTTATACACACTTATCCCTCACTTTAACACTAATCGTAAAAATTTGAAATATTTTTGTCTCTTTCAGGTCGATCACTGAGAGTGTCTTTAAAAATGGCAGTATTTTCTTAATGAGCAGGATTGCCAAAAATTATTAGCCAAATTTGTGGGCTGTAAGTGAGAAAAGTTGCCCAAATTTAAATGTGGGATGTGTTCAGATCAGATTTTCTAATGTTAATTAATACCAATGTTGGGCAAGATCCGCTTGTCACACAGTGGTATGCAAAATATTATATAATATTATTTATATCAGGCTTCCGAGTGGTACAAAGATACTTTTGTATTGTACAGTTTCTGTAATAGTCCCTGGATGCAATACAATATTCTTTTAAATATTGTATCGCATCCGGGCACTTCAGCGTATCGTTCAGACTGACCAGTACACTGGGCTGGCGGGGTCCGGTTGTTTGATCTTGTTGATCAAGACTCGCCAGTTGCCTACAACACTGTGAACGCAAGGTTTGGTTTGAGTCAGCCTGATATTTAAATAATAATATTGAATGGCTTTTTTTTGTACGATACAAGAATATATTGCACGAGCTAGAAAAATACTGTACTCATCTTCGACTTGTACAATATTTTTCTAGCTCGTGTAATATATTTTTATATCATACTCAAAGCCATTCAATATTATATAAATATGGGATGACTTGAGGTTGGTAACAGAAAATATTGCTCAGGC
Organism: Ophioderma brevispina; assembly: GCA_023653785.1. NCBI lineage: Eukaryota > Metazoa > Echinodermata > Ophiuroidea > Amphilepidida > Ophiodermatidae > Ophioderma > Ophioderma brevispina. The sequence continues at coordinate 63,259 of JAMKCH010043604.1, read as the reverse complement.
CTAGATCAAATATTGAGCGAGTCAAAGATGAGCCTGGTTTTTTTGGCGAGGGCAATTGTTTCTGTTATCAACCAAAAAATGTAATTCAATATTATTATTATGCACAAAGAAGCTGATTTGACAAAAATAGTCTGAAAATGGCTTCAAAACTAATAAAATGACATCTGCTTGACAAGTTGCATAACCAAATGCCCAATATTTTGGCATATTGTGCAGTGTTGCACGGTACGCACAAGTCATACAGCAGTATTGCACTACACATAAGCTTCTGTTAATAACAATAATAATTAACAATATTGATGGGAAAGGTTCATTGAAAGGTGGACTAAGGCAGCAATATCATTATACATGTATAATACATTTTTGGTAAAAGCTATTTTTTGCTTGATTTTGTAAATACACCTTAAAACTGCAATTCAAGCTACATAAAACCCATTCTTTTGCAAATTGACAAATATGCATATGATTTTGTTCCACTCAAATGATGATTTTTTTCAGTATTGCCTAGAGATTGTACAAACCTAAACTGTAACTATTTTAAAATAACTGGATGTGAATTTGACTTGTTTTCTACAATGAAATCACTTTAAAATGAATAAGTGAATGTCTTACCCTCCATATAGAAGTCCACCCAAGTGTGCAGCATGGTCAAAAAAACGCCAGCCGAGTACCACGCCTGTTGTTTCTAGAGCTAACAAAGCCTTCATACCCTGCAATTGAAATCATGTACCACAGTTAATTTAGTAGTCCATAAGCCAGTTTCTGTACGGGCCTTAAAAATTCGAGTTTGTTGCACCCACCTGGTGATTAATTTTCCAATATATCACCTTAAAGGGGGTGTCCCCCTGACTAGGATTAGGTATGTTTCCGCCCCGAAATGTTGCACATTAGCGCGTAGTGCCTATTTCAAAATGGCCACCATTGTTTTATGAAAAACTGCTATTGTATTTTCTTTTTTTTTTTTTTTTTTTTCTATTATAGAGTCAGTTTAAACTATGTTATATAGCCTAAGTAGTAACCAGCTATTGTGACAGCACTCTCTTGGACATGTCAATACCCCACTTAATATTTTTTACATCTTGGAAATGATTTAGGGGTATTATTAGAAAGTGTTGTTTAATAACATCGAAAAGATGGTTAGGGCTGCTTTTCCTCCTGATTTACGTACTCTAGAGCGAATATAATCACCGCCATCTTTAAAACAAGCCTGTACGTAAAATATAAATGCCATAATTCTTTTTTGGAGCTTCCAAAATATCACCCAGGTTCTAAATTTCAACAATTTGTCATTTTAAGTTCATTTAGCAAAATATGCCTCTTTGCGGCGGCCATCTTGGACCTCTAGATGTGTAAGCCCCTTTAGGAAATTAAAAACTTGATATCGCGTAGTCGTGGATATAATTTCTATCTGTAATGAAATTATAATGGCAGTTTTACATAAAACAATAGCGGCCATTTTGAAATGGGCAGAACACGCTAACGTGCAGCTTTTCTGAGCGGAAACATACCTCATCCTAGTCAGGGGGACATTCCCTTCAACGTGATATATAGGAAAATTAATCACCAGTTGGGTGCAACGAACGGAAAATCCAATGATGGCAGCTTATGGACTATAGAGCCAACCATAGCTGAAAGACATTTTGTCATCATTAGCCTCCTTCCCCATGTTTACCTGGCAAATGTTGAGATTTTGTATATGTGCCTAATTTTATGTGTAGATTGGTCTACTCTGAGTGAAATTCATCATTTTTTATCTCACAAATGGACAAAAAATAACATCTTAAGTGGCCTATGTTGCACTGTAGTACAAACACTTGTCTTATCATTGAAAAGCACCACTAGCTGGAAACAACAGGAATTTGGAAATAAGCTTTTTTGGTAGCTTTTATTTGTTTGTTTGTCTCATTCCTTGGACTACTTCTTTCAGGAGACCCTATGCACTACATACATCATGATCTCTACTTTTCCAAGGCCACTGTGGCTGATCAAAATGAGAAATATGACACATCTAGACATTTCCTTAAACAATGTATTTAGACTATTTTGAAGCATAGATATAATTAGGCTAGCCTTTTCCTTAAATACTTGCAAAATCTAAAGCTGGATACAACAATACGACAGGAAGGGCATCTGGTCAGTTATCTTTTGCTCCAATAAATCATCACACAGCAGTATTGCTGAGTGTGAGGTGTATCGAGCCACCCCCGTTTAGCGGGGGACAAAACCTTTGGTTTAACTAACTTTAAAGAGACACTGGCACATTTGAAAAATAGTGCGCCCTCAAGATTTTTCAAAATCAATATTTTTGCATGGTTGTAAAGCTTTTATATACAAAAGCCCTCATAGTTCAGGGCCTTATGGTAAGGAAACTGGTTCCCGCGGGCCTTTCGTGTTATTTTCTAATTTTTATTGGATTCCAATGTACATTAGCCACTTTATCAAAATATTGATGGTGCCAATTTTTCTGAGCATTTATAATATATTATTTATGCAAATTAACATTAACGTCATTTCACAAATCATAGAAAACGCTCAAGTACCATGAAGGTTTAACTGAAAGGGTAGGATATATTTCTTTGACCATTCCAAACTCATATCTGACGTTCTCATCTTCATAGCGTCTTCAGATTACAAATGGCGGCCAAAACGGCCGCATTCAATGATAAAACCTTAAAATTACCATATTATATGTAATTTGTTTGGTTATATCGTTTAAAAATATTACAAAGTGTGTATAATAAAGTGTAAGATTATGTCAATGACCATTAGAAACTTGTGTCTGGCACTTCCGTTTTGATAAAAATGGAGAAATCCCAGATGGTGACCAATACGTCTGCTGTTTCAGACTTTTAAAAACCTACAAATTACCATTATGTCTGTATTATATTTTGTTATGTATCATCCAAAAATTATTATAAATTATAGATTGGGGTATGAGACATGTTTTTGATCACTAGATCTTTACATTAATATTACATTATTTGTTATCAGGCTTAAATTTCAAGATGTTGGTCAAGTGATAACAAATACATCCAATTTGGTAGACTTAAAGAACTTAAAGGGAAGGCATATTGCCATAAATTTTCATTTTAAGTATGTTAACAAACCAAAATATACCAGACATGAGTTTCTAATTGTCAAGGTCATATTATTTCATACTTAAATTCATAATTTTTCGTGATTTCCGGATATTATAACTAAATATATCCAGATAGTAAATTGTAGAGTTTAACGACATTTGAAGACGTCCATATTGGCTGACATCTTGGAATTAAGGAAAGATGATATTGAATATATGCCTGACAAGAGCTTACGATGCCCTTAAAATAAAATTGTGTGCATTTTTTCACACAATAGACCGTATTCAATAGCCAGCCATGTTGGTGGACAAGATAGACACATTCCAGTATTACAATACAGTTACCTGTCAATGATCCCTGTACAAATGCTAAACATGGATCGATTGACAGCTTAATGTATTGTAGTCCTGGAATGTATGCATCTTGTCCACCAACATGTCTGGTGGCTGGCGTCATATTGAATACGGTCTATTATTATATCTAGTCAAACTGTGAATTTATTCACAATTTTGCCGTTTTGATAGAACTTTAGAGGACATTTTGGCAGCCATCCTGGATCTGAAGCAAGATAATAATGCTTGGTACCAGTTTCAGATGGCCCTTGAAAATATATGTGTGTTTTATCCTCATATTAATGATTATTTTGGCCCTATATGCAGCATTTTCAATAATTTTCATATTTTGGATGCCATTTTGAATATTGCTGGAATGCTGCATGTTTTGATTGACTTTAACATCATGACTGTATTATAGAATGATAAAAGGAAGTTAATAATTGGTTGATTTGATTGAGTACTGGTATATTTTAATTTATAATTATGACGTCATACTTAATATGCATGGAAAATGGTGAACATATGCTCGAAAAAATTGGCACCATCATTTTTTGGCTCAATCATATCACATTTAACAAGTTCCCGTAGAGAACGGAAAATAAACATTCAAAGCCCACGGGAACACATATGGCCACCGACTATCACCTGAAATGATTAAGACCAAATCAATGTCCTTATGGGTAAACAGAACAATTTTATAATCAATGTCGCTGGCGACATTAATTCAGCAGGCGACGAAAATGGTGTTTAACACAAGAAAATGCATGCCGTATGCATGTTTCCCATGTTTGACCGGCCTGTAACCTTTGTGGGTTTAATATCAGTTTAATATCAGTGAGTACGAGTCTATGATATTCATGTAATAGACACGTTTGTTGATTAAAATTATGGAAAACTTAAAAAGTTAGCCTACAAATTACCTGGGTGTCTTTAACCTCTTATTAACTACCCTATCTGTTTTTGAGTATGTTATTTTTATGTGTAAAATGTATCTCTGTTCTTCCAATGGCCTAGACTATCATTTGAGGGGAAATTGAAGAAATTTCATATTTGTTGAAAATGCGCCAGTGCCGCTTTAACTATCAATAAGTATTTAAATTGGAGTTCTACAGTTGACTGCCAAAATTAAAAACTGGAGCCACTGTTCTTTGCAAGGTACCTTACTAATATCCCAAATCATGGGAAAATTCACTGTGAAATAAAATCACTGAAAAAAATCACTGAAATCTGTAATGAATACTGAAAAAGAGTAACACTGAAAATATCACTGAAATGATCACTGAAAGTGTGATCATTTCAGTGGGATTAGTGCATTTCAGTGTGATTAATGTCCAAGGTCATCCCACTAATCACACTGAAATTTACTAATACCACTGAAATGGTAATTTCAGTGATAATTTCAGCATTACTCTTTTTCAGTGTTCATTTCAGATTTCAGTGATTTTTTCAATGATTTTATTTCATAATGATTATTCTTGTGGCCCCACTCAAAAAATCCTGGGCATGCCACTGATCTAGGAGTACCATGTTTTCAGGCAGTGAAGATCATTTATCTCAGCAATTTGGTCAACAGCGACCACTTCTTGACAGGCAACACTATCTTGTTTACACGCATGCGCATTATCAATAAAGCTGCTAAAGATAGCGCGTGACTCTTCAATCAGCTATTAAAAACTCCTTGCTCGTGCATTGATTGTATGTCAACAATATTATAAACATACAGCATCTATTTAAGTTCCAATTTATATTTGACTTTTCTGATTTTGAGCATTCACAAAATTACTGTAGAATGGTGCATTTGGACTATTTACTATCATATTCATCTGATTTAGATAAGTTTGACAGCATATTTATAATATTTTAGAAGATTGAGGCATGTAAACAAATCATGGTATCTGGTGACCATTCAAACTATTGCCAGTATTGGGTGGTTTTCAATGTATGGTTGAATGTCAGAGTCCACTGGGGTTCAATTGAGTCCAAGTCCAGCAGGTCTGAGTCTGCGACAAATCCAAGTCCATGACATGGGGCCTCAAGTCCGAGTTCATGGCATGGGGCCCCAAGTCCGAGTCCATGGCATAGGGCTCCAAGTCCGATTTGGACCCAAGTCCACCGAGCATGGTCCCAGTCCGAGTGACTCGGACTCGCCAATTGAGCCCGGATGAGTCCTGCTGTTCTAAACTCTACATCGTAGTGCATTAAATCTGCAACCGATTACATCAAAATCATGTCATACAGGCTTAAGTTAGAAGAAACACCGAGCAGAATGTTCCAGAAAACCAGATGTCATGTTCACAAAGGAAATGTAAGACCAAAAACAATACAGTGGGGCTATCTACACAGGGCACCAGATCCGCATCAATGTATGTGGTAATTCCAAGATCCAGATGTGTGTAATGTGCGTTGGATTGTCTGCACGATGCACATTTTCATGCCGTTACAACGTGATCGTTGCGACATGTAAAACAAATCTATCGCATAAGTGCATGTATGCAGTGCATAACGGAATCACGCGTTATTAAGCGTGACACTGTGCGACGCAATAGAAACTGCGCTAGAAGCGTGTTCCTATCCGCACTCCCTATATTTCGATCTCAAGTTTGAGGGTGACGTCACTGTGCGCGTTAGGTTTTGCACCTTAGAAACGCACATGCTGACCTTTCCATTGCAATACGCATGTGAATAAAGGCGGCACAATCGAAATGCTAAAGCGAATGCAGAGTCGCGTCATTACATATACAACATACGTCACCCTCAAACTCAAGACCGAACAAATTTTACGCTGTGGCCTGTGCAGTAACGCAATTCGCCTGTGTATGTAATACACCATGCAGGCCACATTGATCCGCATTGGATTTGGAACTGGTGCCTTGTGTAGATAGCCCCAGTAAGGCATGGCTAGGCATGCCTAGCCTAGCCTAGCCTTGCTTCAAATTTTTATTTTGTTGGAATACCTACACGCTGAGAAGGCATAGAATACTGAAACGCCAAAATTACTTTTGAAGAGTGAAAAACATGCTTTTGGCGCAGCATATCTTCCCTCGCCTTTCACCAATGAGGTCCCGGGTTCGATCCCTGGCAGGGGCTCGTTCTCAATGGCTTTATGTGAATTTGGTTTCTCGATCCATACTCGTTCCCGCAGGTTTTCTCCGGGTACTCCGGTTTCCTCCTGCTTCTAAAATCAAGCTTCTTGGCATATATCTGTTCTGGTATTATGGTTTCTCTGATGTGCTGAGTGCCTTCATGGCTGCCGCACAGGGCCTTGAGCATGTTTACTTGGATATGTCGCGCGTTAAAAATACACATTATTATTATTATTTGATGACAATTTATTTACGATGTATGATACAATCGCAACTTTTCCTTCTAAACCTGCTTGAGATCGGCGATGAGTGACGAGCTAAATATACTTGTCCATCTCTGTAACAAAACATCCACTACGCTACTATTACTCTTCCCATGCAAACAACTACTTGTGGTCTGCTGAAGAGATGAAGGCAATGGCAAATTTGAAACTAAAATCCTTAAAATATTCAAATTTCAAGTGCTTTTATCTCAAAATTTCTCCATCCAACATCTTTTGTTGGATGAGAAAAGATGCTCAAAATAGCCTTTCCTAGCTATATTGCTGAAAGGTGTAGAGGTCTGTTCAGTAGATTGAATGGAATTGTTGAGGTAAATATGGCTAAGTCACTATTGGTCTAACATATATTTTGAAACCTCTAAATCCAAACTTCAGTAACGAAACATTAATGACCTTCACCGCCTGATGTTTTGATGAAAATAAACTTTTTGACCATGACCCCTAGATTACCCCTGATGTCAAACCATCCATACCTCTAATGCTTCTGACTGGGACTAATATTCATCCCAGCTTCTGATCTGAGTTTTTTTTTTTTTTTTTTTTTTATCCCTGGCAGGGGCTCGTTCTCAATGACTTTATGTGAATTTGGTTTCTCGATCCATACTCGTTCCCGCAGGTTTTCTCCGGGTACTCCGGTTTCCTCCTGCTTCTAAAATCAAGCTTCTTGGCATACATCTGTTCTGGTATTATGGTTTCTCTGATGTGCTGAGTGCCTTCATGGCTGCCGCACAGGGCCTTGAGCATGTTTACTTGGATATGTCGCGCGTTAAAAATACACATTATTATTATTATTTGATGACAATTTATTTACGATGTATGATACAATCGCAACTTTTCCTTCTAAACCTGCTTGAGATCGGCGATGAGTGACGAGCTAAATATACTTGTCCATCTCTGTAACAAAACATCCACTACGCTACTATTACTCTTCCCATGCAAACAACTACTTGTGGTCTGCTGAAGAGATGAAGGCAATGGCAAATTTGAAACTAAAATCCTTAAAATATTCAAATTTCAAGTGCTTTTATCTCAAAATTTCTCCATCCAACATCTTTTGTTGGATGAGAAAAGATGCTCAAAATAGCCTTTCCTAGCTATATTGCTGAAAGGTGTAGAGGTCTGTTCAGTAGATTAAATGTAATTGTTGAGGTAAATATGGCTAAGTCGCTATTGGTCGCCTGATGTTTTGATGAAAATAAACTTTTTGACCATGACCCCTAGATTACCCCTGATGTCAAACCATCCATACCTCTAATGCTTCTGACTGGGACTAATATTCATCCCAGCTTCTGATCTGAGTTTGATTGAAATAAAGTATGTCGAGAAAGAAGCAAACTGTCAAAAGAAAGAAGAAAGAAAAAACTATAATCTTTGTGGTTCATAGATCCCTGGTATACAGCCAGTGGTCAATTTTTGGCTTTTGGCATTTGCTGCCTGGCAAACTATCCATGGCAAAAGCATGTGTGATAGTGAACTGCTGAAAGATCACACAATGATTTCTCACCAAAGATCCCCACCCAATTTGAATACTTAGTCACAGATAGACCTCCTTTATTTAAAGGTCCATGGCCCGATGGCTAATAGCCTCATCCCCAGAAGCCCCAGATTTTACCAGAAGTGATCAACATTTTGGTATCAGAAGAAAGCTACTATTTTTCTCCTTTACCCTGTGAAATCTTAGAGCCAAAAGATGTTTTGTTTGGAAGTTATAAGCCAAAATGTGCCCATTTTGGTCGACCAATATAAACCTTACACAGTACTGTATGGGACTTACAAGATCATGTTTTTAACTCTCTCATCAAAACGGATAGAAACATCGGCGCGAAACTTTACAGATCGGGTGTTGGAGTGCAGGCTAATCTATTAATATGAAAACTTCATATCCTTAAATTGGGCCATCCCCCTTTAAAGGGGGATGACCCAATTTAAGTCTATAAATTGTTCATCTTGATAGAATGGCCCCATCTGTAAAGTTTTTAAAATATTTCAACCCGTTTGGAAGTGAGAGCTAAAAACGTGATTTTGTAATACTCATAGAGTACTGTGTAAAACTAATATTGGTCGACCAAAATGGGGCATATTTTCGCTCATAACATCCAAACCAAACATCCTTTGGTGTAGTGGCTTATCCACTTGCCTTTCACCAATGCGGCCCGGGTTCAATCCCCCGTGGAGCCTGTGTCGTACGTGAATTTGGTTGCCGATCCATACCCGTCCTCGCAGGTTTTCTCCGAGTACTTCGGTTTCCTCCTGCATCTAAAATCGGACTTCTTTCCATAATGCCTTCCTTGTCGTTTTTTGGATATACTCGTTGTGCTGTAGCAGCCTAAGGTGCTCCACAGCGGCGCACTGAGCACTTCGGTGGATTTGTCGTGCGTTATAAGCATTTATAATATATTATTTATGCAAATTAACATAACGTCATTTCACAAATCATAGAAAACGGCCTCATAAGTCCATGAAGGTTTAACTGAAAAGGGAGGATCTAGGATATAGTCTGTGTACCATTCCAAACTCATATCTGACGTTCTCATCTCATAGCGTTTCAGATACAAATGGCAGCCACAACGGCGCATGCAATGATAAAACTTAAAATTAATGATTCTATTTTGAAGCAGTTTGAAATTTTAATCAAATATTTAAAAATTACAAAGTGTGTATAATAAAGGGTTAAGATTAGGTCATATGACCATAGAAACTTGGTGGTCTGGCACTTCCGTTTTGATTAAAAAATGGAGAAATTCCCAGATGGTTGACCATACGTCTGCCGTTCAGACTTTTAAAAACATAGCAAAGTACCATTATGTCTGTATGTATATTTTGTTATGTAGCATCCAAAAATTATTATACATTATAGATTGGGTAATGTATGAGACATGTTTTGATCTACTAGATCTTTACATTAATATACATATTTGTTATTCAGGCTTTTAAATTCAAGATTATGTGGTCAAGGTGATAACAAATAATCCAATTGGAGACTAAAGAACTTAAAGGTGAAGGCCATATTGCTCATAATTTTCATTTTAAGTATGGTTAACAAACCAAATACCAGACATGAGTTTCAAATTGTCAAGGTCATAGTATTTCATAATTAAATTCATAATTTTTCGGGAATCGTATTATGAACAAAATATATCCCGAGTTAGTAAAGTGTAGAGTTTTAACGACATTTGAAGAAGTCTATATTGGCTGCACATCTTGGACTTTAAGAAGAGGATATTGACTATATGCTGACAAAGAGCTTACGATTGCCTTTAAAATAAAATTGTGTGCGTTTTTTTCACCACAATAGACCCGTATTCAATAGCACAGCCATTGGTGGCAACAAAGATAGACAATTCAAAGTATCAATACAGTTACCCTGTCAATGATCCCTGCGAAATAGCTAAACATGGATCGACTGACAGCTTAATGTATTGTAGTCCTGGAATCAATGTATGCATCTTGTCCACCAAACATGTCTGGTTGGCGACGTCATATTGAATCGGGTCTATTATCAATCTAGTCACACGGTGAATATTCCACAATTTTGCCTTTTTGATAGAAACTTTAGAGACATTTGGCAGCCATCCGGGATCTGAAGCAAGATAATAATGCTTGGTACCAGTTTCAGATGGCCCTTGAAAATAATGTGTTCTTTTATCTCATATAATGATTATTTTGGCCCATTATGCCCAGCATTTTCAATAATTTTCATATTGGATGCCATTTTGAATATTGCTGAATGCTGCATGTTTTGATTTGAATTTAACATCATGACTGTATTATAGAATGATAAAAAGGAAGTGTTTTAATGTTGATTTATGGGTACTGGTTATTTTAATTTAGAAGTATGACGTCATTACTTAATTGCAATGGGAAAATGGTGTTGAACATATGCTCGAAAAAAATTGGGCCACCATCATTTGTTGGCTCAAATCATATCACATTTAACAAGTTCCGTTAGAGAACGGAAAATAAACATTCAAAGACCACGGGAACACACAGCATATGGCTCACCGACTATCACATGAAAATGAGTAAGACCCTAATCAGTTTCCTATGTGGTTAACAGAACCAATTTTATAATTCAATGTTCGCGGCGACCATATTAAGTCAGCAGGCGCAAAAATGTTGTGTTTAAACATAAAAAAGCATGCGTATGCATGGTTCCATGTTGACCGACCTGTATCCTTTGTCGGGCTAATACAGTTAATATCACGTGAGTACGAGTCTATGATAGCATGGAATAGACACGTTTATGATTAAAATTATGGAAACTTAAAAAGTTACCTACAAATTACATGGGTGTCTTTAACACTTATTAACTACCCTATTTGTTTGTGAGGATGTTTATTTTTATGGTAAAAATGTATCTCTGTTCTTCCAATGGCCTGACTATCATTTGAGGGGGAAATTGAAGAAAGAAAAAGAAACTTCAATTTGTTGAAAATGCGCCTATAGTTGCGCCTTTAACTATCAATAAGTTACTTAAATTGGAGTTCTGAAGTGACTGCCAAAATTAAAAAACTGGAGCAATGTCTGCAACGGTACCTTACTAATATCCCAAATCATGCGGAAAAGTCACTGTGAAAAAAATCACTGAAAAAATCACTGGAATCGTAATGAATACTGGAAAAAAGGTAACACTGAAAATATCACTGAAATGATCACGGAAAGTTGTCATTCAGTGGGAGTAGTGCATTTCAGTGTGAGTAATGTCCCAAGGTCATTCCACTAATCATCACTGAAAATATAATACCATAAAATGGCTTATTTCAGTGATAATTCAGCATTACTCTTTTCAGTGTTCATCAGATTACAGTGATTTTTTCAATGCTTTTATTTCTCCTAATGATATTATTGTGGCCCCAAAACCAAAAAAAATCACTGGGCAGACCATCTGATCTGGAATACATTGTTTTCAGGGAGTGAAGATCATTTATCTCAGCAATTTGGTCAACAGCGACACTTCTTGACAGGCAACACTATCGGGTTTACAAGCATGACGCATTATCAATAAGCTGGCTAAGATAGCGCATGACTCTTCAATCAGCTATTTAAAAACTCACTTGCTCGTGGATTGATTGTATGTCAACAATATTATAAACATACAGCATCTAATTTAAGTTCCAATTTTATCTTTGACTTTTATGATTTGGGCAGCATTCACAAAATTACTGTAGAATGGTGCATTGGACTATTTACTATCATATTCATCTGATTGATAAAAGTGTGACACAGCATATTAGAATATTTTAGAAGATTGACGCATGTTATATGTAAACAATCATGGTATATGGTGACATTTCAAAATTAGTGGCCAGTATGGGGGGTTTCATGTAGGTTGAAGTCAGAGTCCAATGGGTTCAATTGAGGCCAAGTCCAGCAGGTCTGGTCGCCGACAAATCCAAGTCCATGACACGGGGCTTCAAGTCCGAGTCAGGGCATGGGCCCCAAGTCCGAGTCAGGCATAGGGCTCCAAGTCCGATTGGACCCAAGGTCCAACGAGCATGATCCCAGTCCGATGACTCGGGACCGTCCAATTGAAGCCCGTGGAGAGTCCTGACTGTTCAAACTTAATAGTAGTGCATTATTAAATCGGCAACCCGATGACATCAAATGTTGTCTACAGGCTTAAGTTAGAAGAACACCGAGCGGAAGTTCCAGAAAACCAGATGTCATGTCACAAAGGAAAGGAAGACCAAAAACAATACAGTGGGTGGCTATATACACAGGGCACCAGATCCGCATCATATGTATGTGGTAATTCCAAGATCCAGATCGTGTGTGGAATGTGCGTGGGCATTGTTGCACGATGCACATTTTTCATGCCGTTACAACCGTGACGTTGCGGACATGTAAAACAAATCATCGCATAAGTGCATGTATGCAGTGCATAAGGAATCACGCGTTATTAAGCGCTTTAGACACTGTGCGACGCAATAGAATGCGCTAGAAGAGGTGTTCCTATCCGCACTCCTATATTTCGATCTCAAGTTTGAGCGTGACGTCATGATGCGCGTTAGGTTGTGCCATTAGAAACGCACATGCGACCTTTCCATTGCAATACCAGGTGAATAAAGGTTGGCACAATCGAAATGCGAAAGCGAATGCAGAGTCGCCTTGGTCAGTACATATACAACAGACGCCACCCTCTAAACTCAGACCGAAACAAATTGTACGCTGTGGCCTGTGCAGAACGCCAACTCGCCCTGTGTATGTAATACACATGCAAGGCCACATTGATCCGCATTTGGATTTGGAAACTGGTGGCCTTGTGTAGATAGCCCAGTAGGGATGGCTAGGCATGCTAGCCTAGCCTAGCCTGCTTAAAATTTTATTTTGTTGGAATACCTACAAGCTGAGAAGGCATCATAGAATACTGAAACGCCAAAATTACTGTGAAGAGTTGAAATCAGAGGGGACCAAAACATGCTTTTGGCGCAGGTATCTTGCCCTCGCCTCACCTAATTGAGGGGAGGTCCCGGGTTCGATCCCTGGGCAGGGGGCTCGTTCTCAATGACTTATGGTGACATTTGGTTTTCGATCCATACTCGTTCCCGCAGCTCCGGGTACTCCGGTTTCCTCCTGCTTCTAAAATCAGCTTCTTGGCATATATCTGTTCTGGTATATGGTTTCTGTGATGTGCTGAGTGCCTTCATGGCTGCCGCACAGAGCCTTGAGCCATGTTACGTGGATATGTCGAGCGTTAAAAATACACATTTATTATATTATATTTGAGGGACAATTTTTTAGATTGTATGATACAATCGCACCTTTTGCTTCTAAACCTGCCTTGAGTCGCGCCGATGAGTACGAGCTAAAATATTGTCATCTCTGTAACAAAACCACTCCCACTAGCACTATTACTCTTCCCATCAAACAACTACTTGTGGTCTGCGGCAAGAGTGAGGCAATGGCAAATTTGAAACGAAAATCTTAAAGATTCAAAGTTCAAGTGCTTTTCTCTCAAATTTCTCATCCAACATCTTTTGTGGATGAGAAAAAAGATGCCAAAATAGCCTTTCTAGCTATATTGCCCCTTGAAAGGTATAAGGGTTGTTCACGTAGATTAAATGTTAAATTGTTGAGGTAAATCTGGCTAAGTCGCTATTGGTCGCCTGATGTTTTGATGAATGAACAGACAACTTTTGGAATCATGACCCTAGATTACCCCTGATGTCAAACCATCCATACCTCTCTAAGGCCTTCTGAACTGGGACTAATAGTCATCCCAGCTTCTGATCTGAGTTTGATTGAAATAAAGAGTATGTAGAGAAAGAAGCAAATTGTCAAAAGAAAGAAAGAAGAAAAGAAAAAACTATAATCTTTGTGGTTCTAGATCCCTGGTATACAGCCAGTGGTCAATTTTTGGCTTTGGCATTTGTGCGGCAAACTAGACATGGCAAAGCATGTGTGATAGTGAACTGCTGAACGATACACAAGGTTTCTCACCCAAAAAGATCCCACTCCATTGAATACTAGTCACAGATATCCTTTATTAAGAGGTCCCATGCCCGACTGGAGGCTAATAGCCTCTCACCAGAAGCCCCAGATTTTACCAGAAGTGCAGTCAAAAGTTTTTGGTTATCAGAAGAAAGAGACTACTGGTTTTTCTCCTTACGCCTGTGAAATCGTAGAGCCAAAGATGTTTTGTTTGGAAGTTATAAGCCAAAATTGTGCCCATTTGGTCGACCATATAAACCTTTCCACGTACTGTATGGGTTACAAGATTCCTTTTTTAACTCTCTCAGCAAAAAGGATGGATTGAAACATCGGAGCGAAACTTACAGATCGGGTGTTGGCGGGCAAGGCATCTATTCAGATGAAAAAACTTCATATCCGTAAATTGGGCCATGCCCCCCTGTAAAGTGGGGATGACCCAATTTAAGTCTATAAAATTTTCATCTTGGATAGAATGGCCCCATTCATGTAATGAGTGTTCAAATAATGTCAACCCGTTTTTAAAGTGAGAGCTAAAAAAGTGATTGTGGAAACTCTAGGACTACTGTGTAAAACTAATATTGGTTCGACCAAAATGGGCGGCATATTTTTGCTCATAACATCCAAACCAAACATCCTTGGTGTAGTGGCTTACCACTTGCCTTCACCCAAATGCGGCCCGGGTTCAATCCCCCGTGGAGCCTGTGTCGTACGTGAATTGGTTGCATTCAAACCCGTCCTCGCAGGTTTTCTCGAGTACTTCGGTTTCCTCGGCATCTAAAATCGGGAACTTCTTCCATAATGCCTTCATTGTCGTTTTTTGGAGATATAGTTGTGCTGTAGCAGCCTAAGGTGCCCCACAGCAGCGGCAAATGAGCACTTCGGTGGATTGTGTGTTATAAGAATTTATTATTATTACTTTCTTCTGATACCAAAATTGTGACCCCACTTCCGGTAAAATCTGGAGCTATGGGGAATAGGGTAGTAGCGATCAGAACATGGACCTTTTAAGTATTTGATGTACGTCATCTAGATGTTACTGAGATACTCGGACCACTAGACACCACTGGCAAGTGACAAAATTGGTAAAAAACGTTTTCTATGGTGTGTGAACTGCGCCACTATGATGAGATTGCGAATTATTCCGTATTGAAATTCGTTGTTTACACAATTTGGCACCGGCGACCCTCCTAGTGTCGCCTGCCGTCGCGGTGTGAATGATAGGCCTGATATGGACCTTTGACCTTGATATGGACCTTTGACCTCATAAACAAAACATGAGGGTTTGCAGTGTAATTCCATTAAACCAAGTTTGGTTCCAATTGAACTTAAAGCTTTTTCAATCGGTCAAGTGACATTTTCTAGCCCTATCGTACAACTTATTTCTCACAAGACCTTTGACTTGGTATGTGACCTGTTTTGACCCTCATCCACAAATGTGGGATCCCATGTTTTGCACCATGACTCAAGCTTGTAAACAGGTTAGTATGTGGATGACGGGCAAAAGTTAAACTCTTTTCCAACAGAAAACAAAAATAGACAACTACACATAGTGACTTACATATGAGTCATAATACACAGCACCCGTCTTTTGGTCATTGCAATAATACTGCACCATATTGACTGGACAGTTCGAGCAGCCAACGCCAATAGCATTCTTGTCAAACCACTCAAACTGATCCAATAAGAAGATGTTGTTGCCAATCCTAAATGAAGACAATCTAAAGAGTGGTGAAATGGCACACAGGTATAATTTGACAACCAAAAAAAGAAACAATGCTTTTTCTCCATGCAAAGTTCCAAACAACAACTTTGAAGTAGCACCGAGTCACCATTTTTAACTTAATGGCCACAATACAATATTTCTTAAGTAGTTCAAAGGTTTCTTATCGAAGCCTTACATAAAACAATTTTCTACAGTTGTCAATTTTTAGGAATTGGTGGGAATTTGTAAGTGCCTTATAAGGTAATCTGCCAAGATTTTCCTTTCATTTAACACACAGGCTGGGTAGAGTCAAAGACCATAACATCAAAGTAAAATTTGCCTGTGGCGTTCGCTTTCATACGGTGGTGTGGGCCGCCACTGATAATGAAGCCTATGGTGTAGGATGTGGGAATGGTAATAATGTTCAAATATTACAGATATTAAACTGTGAAACAGACACCAACATCATCATCAACACAAACAACGTGGATAAAGTGATCCCTATATGTCTTCCCTACCTTAAGGCGGGTGACACAAAAAAATACAAAGCCTGACGAAATGCTAAGTGCGTCCATGCTCTTGGCTAAATTGAAAGAAAAGCTACTGGTCTTGTCACCTATAGGCACTCTTGACAATTTTTTTTATGGAAGGGGAGCATAAGTGTTTTGGGTTATAGTTTACTTGAGGCTGTTACTTTACCATTCCAGCTGAAATTAAAAAAGGGCAAGAATACTATGGCTTTAGCATTGCATCAGGATACTCTAGGCAGAAGCCCCCAGCACAGCCATTGATAGCACCAGGGACTGCAGAAGAAACAAAACATCAAATAGTGAGTGAGATTCATCATAAATATAAGAAATGTGAAAGGATTCTATGAAGTGTGTGAAGGTCCAGCACCCTTCCATCAAAGGTTTTTTTTGGCAAATGTACAGGCACCATTCTCATGTAAAGTTGAAACCAAGGCGAACTCGTATTTAAGCGATGGAAAATAGTGTCCCCCGCCCGAAAGTTTCGCGATCAACTGCGACAGTGGACATTAACTCACTAATTAAAAATTTGGGATAATTAAAACATAACTCGCCAAGGAACTCCACAACTCACCCAAAAAATAACTTTACAAAAAATATCGCAGAACCTCTACCATAAGTCAGCCAAAAATACTTAAGACTAACTAAAATAATAACTCACAAAAACTCTAAAACGTAATTCACACCAAAAATATATTAGCATAATGTCTGTCATGAAAAGAGTGTGACATTGTGACATAACTATAAACTGCACATATCATGTTCACACAAAAAGATGTATGACATAAGCTTTTCATGTAGCGAAGGAATTTTTGCACATCCAAGTTAAGTGTCAGCGAACAATATTAATTGCACATATTTAATGCTCATTTGCGCACCATACCTAAGCCGCATAACTAAACTGCATATATCTGTCACACAAAAGAGTATGGCATACGCCTTTCATGTAGCGAAGCGAATTTGCACATCCGATGTACCGTTTAGACGAAACATTAATTGTTCATATTTAATTAGCCGTCATTTGCAGACCTAAGCCGCATATATTATGCACTTTCAAGTGTGAAAACTAGGCAGACAAAATGTACTGCATGTGGGTCAAAAGAAATAGACCAAATTCTGAGGTAACGTTTCAAGTTGATAATGATCATTAATAGGCATATTAATTAGCTCATTGCATACCTAAATAACGCCTATACCCCTATACAATGCACTTCAAATCGCAGAGAAACGATGCATGACATTATGCGCTTTCAAGGAAGCGAAGGATAACGTCTTTCATGTAGCGACAGAATTTTGCATATCCAAATGTACGTTTCAGTGATACATTTAATAGGCATATAATTAGCTCATTTGCATTACCTAAGCCGCATATATCATGCACTTTCAAAGTCGAAAACAATGAATGCCAAGATTATGTACTTCAGTGGCAAAATGTAATTTTGCATATCTAAAGTACCGTTTCAGTGAACATTAATTAGCATATTTAGATTAGCTCATTGCATACCTCTACCATCATATCACGCACTTTCAAATTGCAAATTCGCAAAAACTATGCATGCCCTGGATGCACTTCCATGATACCGAAGGGAAGTTTGTTGTGTCCGATATGGGTTAAAGATAGCAGCCATACAGGTGTTAACATTTATCACCGACATTCCAGGTAACATTTTTCGTATTTAATTAGCTATTTGCATACCTAAAACCGTCTTATCAGCACTTTCAAATTGCAGAAACCGATAGCAAACAGATTATGACATGCCAGGATGAATTCCATGATAAGAAGGAATTTTGTGTTGTCCGATCTCGAGGTTTCAAAGATAAGCATACAGGGTTAAAACATTTTTATCACGACATTCCAGGTTCACCTTTTTCATTAATTAGCTCATGCTACCTAAACCGTCGATATCATGCACTTTCAAAATGCAGAAGAGAAGAAAACAATGAATGCAGTTGTTGCATCTGATGTAAGAATTTGTGGTTCCGATATAGGGTTCAAAGATACCGCATACAGGGTTAAAATTTTTAATCAGGATATCCAGGTTAACATTTTCATACGGACACACGGAAACCGTCTATATCATGCACTTTCAAATGCAGAAACGATGCATGCCGGGATGCACTTCCATGATGCGAAGGAATTTTGTGGTGTGCCGATTATAGGGTTTCAAAGATAGATACAGCATACAGGGTTAACAGTTTTTTTTTTATCACGGAAACATTCCAGGTTAACATTTTTCACAGACATACGGAAACACGGAAACCGGTCTATATCATGCACTTGACAAAATGCAGAAACGATGCATGCCAGGGAGGCACTCAATGATGGAAGGATTTTGTGTGTCCAATATAGGGTTTCAAAGAGACAGGCATACAGGGTTAACATATTTTTATCACGGACATTGCAGGTTAACATTTTTCCTCACAGATATATGGACGGAACCCATTTTATATTCCCCTCCAACACATCGTGTACATACAGAATAAAGCGTGAATCCAATGGTGCCCACTGAGCTGTTTCATTGTGTCCCTGCAGAATTCTAGCTCTGTTGAGAAAATGATGACGTGGAATATAAATTGCCTATCTACTGTTGTGTCCCAAAAAAAATGCAACACTTGGTGGCAGGGCCGCCATAAGTTTTGAACAAAAGCAGTGACTGACTTATTCTTTTTGTAAAGTAGATGGAATGTTAGCGAATATTCCTGAAAAATTTCATAAATGCAGAGTCAATAGTTTTAAAGATTTGGGACCCCAACAATCAAGTAAAACGCAGAACCCATTTACAAAAAGGGGAGCTGGTTATACACAAGACTGGCAATGCAGAACAGAATGGCAAATACAATACTGATTGAATCAACCATTTACTGCCCATTTTTCTTGCGAAACGAATTCTACTGAGTCAAATGGACTGCATTCACATAATTATTATTTAACTTGATAATTATTAAAAATCAAATTTATGGGTGATAACCTATTGTTTCAAGAAGATTTATAAAACTATGACTAGTCTAGACAAACTCCAATTACAGGAAAATGATAAATGCGTTGGGCTGTAACTTGCTTGTTACTGAATATAATGTTACATTCTCAAGTTTATGAAGGTAAAACTAGTTTTTCAACCACAAAACCCAATTAACAATATCAGTATATTTCTTCTGTCATTTAAATTTTGGCGTTAAGAGAAACTCTTTGTGTGACCGTCCAAAATGATGATGAAATTGCTCAATCCAATGCAGGCAATACGAAGATTTGTTTGATCATAATTCCTAAGTCGATCTTTTAAAGCTTTTCAGGTGTTTAAAATGCATGTTTTAGTTGTTTTACAAATGGAACATTCATTGCTAATATTGTTCACACCGTCTTGTAAAAAGGGGGGAAATGGAAATGGTTTGGACGGGTGGGTGGGTGCTTTGAGATCATAGTGGTGGTTCTGGTGCGCAATGAACGTACAGTGCCGGATGTAGTAAAGACGACTCAATTGGTTAAGGGGTCCTTGGCAGGTGGTTACTTGATTTTGGGGTCATATCCTTAAAAAATATTGACTCTATCTTTATGAACTGTTCAGGGACATTAGCTAACAGTCCCATGTTACCTAACAACAAAGGATAAGTAGGTCATCATGTTTTTTTTCAAAAACTTAGGGTGCTGCTCACAAGTGTTGCTGTTTTTTTGGGACACACGGTATAGGAAAATTGTTTGACAGAGTTGGAGTTTTCTTACACAACAGATAGTGATCATTGGTGATCACATCTCTTCTGGCCCTCGGACCCTAAGTATACAGAGGAGCACAAAACAAAGCTTTTTATGCGAAACATACCAGTTTATTCTCACAAATCTGTTTCTAATTCATGAGATTTTTTGTATATTTAGTTTCTCCTATGGTCACAGTGTTATTTACTGTCCAGAGCCAGAAAAACGAAAATTGATCTAGTTTCAAAACGAAATAGATTGTGTCGATTTGTTTGGGGTAGGTTGTATGTTAGTTGGTTAGTTAGTTAAACCTAAGTTATAAATCCGGTTTTTCCCCGTCAACGGGGGGGCCGGTACACTACAGCAATACGCTGTTGTGAGGCATTTATTGCAGCCACAAAGATAAGTGACGGATGCTCCTTCGGAGCGCCAATCCACAGTTGTACGGCGGTGGGCCTAGCCTTTGGGCAACTCTGCCCACCATACAAGGCAGCAGTGCTGGATGGCCGCCAAGCTCTTCAGAGCTGACACCTTGTAGGTAGATCTTATTTTCATTCTACCAGGGTTAACAAGCAACCCTCCTCATTAGATTTCCTTAGAAATCGATGGGGTCGGTGTCGGTTTAGACTTGCGACAACTCGGCCCTAGTGACGGTAGTTGACTGGTACCAGTGATATCCAGTAGCAGGCCCTCAAGGAAACCTGACATGACACTAAATAGATTGTTAGTTTGGAGGTAGGCTATGGGTACATGCAAAGATGTGTTTTGCCAAACAATTGAGAGATCATTCTTCCCAAGGAAGAAAATCTCTTAAACGGCCCGTTACAGGCACTTGTTCTGATTACAGTATCATGTTCTTTACGTGATTGAAAATCAGAGCCTGGCAGTGTACACTCACCTCCAAGTATTGCAGTTTTGCTGTAGAACAATACTCTAATATTGCAAATACCATATTCAGTGCAGTATGATGGTCAACCATTAAATGGAAATTTTAATGATCTCAATCTTAGGAAAGAAATGGAATTGAAGGCTGATATTTCAGGACAATGTGAGAAATATGACTTCCAATCTGATATAAATTGCTATCTACCGTGTGTCCCAAAAAAAAATGCAACACTTGGTGGCAGGCGCCATAAGTTTTGAACAAAAGCACGTGACTACTTATTCTTTGTTGTAAAGTAAGATTGGAATGTTAGCTAATATTCCTGAAAATTTCATAAATGCAGAGTCAATAGTTTTTAAGATTTGACCCCAACAATCAAGTAACCCGCAGAACCCATTTTACAAAAATGAGGAGCTGGTTAACCACAAGACTGGCAATGAAGAACAGAATGGCAAATACAATATTGATTGCAATCAACATTTACTTGCCCATTTTTCTTGCAGAACGAATTCTACTGAGCCAAATGACTGCATTTACATAATTATTATTTAACTGATAATAATAAAACATTAATTTATTGGTGATAAAAATATGTTTCAAGAAGATATAAAACTATGACTAAGTCATAGACAAACTCCACATTACATGAAATGATAAATGCGTTGGGCTGTAACTTGCTTGTTACTGAAAATAATGTTACATTCTCAACTTTATGAAGGTAAAACCTATTTTTTCAACACAAAACCCAATAACAATATCAGTATATTTATTCTGTCATTAAATTTTGGGTTAAGATAACTCTTTGTGTGCCATCACAAAATGATGATGAATGATTAGCTCTAATCCAATGCAGTCTTATTTGGACAATACGAAGAGTTTGTTGATCATACATTCCTAATTCGATCTTTTAAAGCTTTTTAAGTGTGTTAAAATGCATGTTTTTAGTTGTTATTACAAATGGAAACATTCATATGCTAATATTTGTTGCAGCACCTGTCTTTTAAAAAGGGGGAAATGGTGGACGGGTGGTTGGGTCTTTGAGATTCATATTGGTGGTTCTGGGCGCAAAACGTACAGTGCCGTATTTGTAGTTAATAGCGCCTCAATTTGGTTAAATGGGTCCTGCAGGTTACTTGATTTCTGGGGTCATATCTTAAAAAATATTGACTCTATCTTTATGAACTTTTCAGGGATATTAGCTAACAGTCCTATCTTACCTAACAACAAAGGATAAGTAGTCACATGTTTTTTTTCAAAACTTATGGCGCCTGCCACCAAGTGTTGCGTTTTTTTTGGGACACACGGTATAGGAAAATTGTTTAGAGTTTTCTACACAACAGATAGTGATTCAGTGGTGATCACATCCTCTTCTGCACTCTGCCCCTATAGTTCTACAGAGGAGCACAAAACAAAGCTTTTATGGTGAACATACCAGTTTATTCTAACAATCTGTTCTAATTTCATGAGTATTTTTGTATATTTTAGTTATCTCAATGGCCACAGTGTTAATTTAATTGTCCAGATCCAGAAAAATTGCTCTAGTTTCAAAACGAAAAGATTGTTGTCTTATTTGTTTGGGTAGTTGTTAGTTAGTTAGTTAGTTAGTTAAACCAAAGTTTTAAATCCGGTTTTGTCCCCGTCAACGGGGGTGGCCGGATACACTCAGCAATACTGCTGTGTGAGGATTTATTGAAGCAAAAGATAATTGACCGGATGCCCTTCCTGACGCCAATCCACAGTTTTCGGCGGTGGGCCTAGCCTTTGGGCAACTATGCCCACCATACAAGGCAGCATGTGCTGGATGGCCGCCAAGCTCTCCAGAGCTGACACCCTTGTAGGTAGATCTTCTTTTTCATTCTACCAGGGTAACCAGCAACCCTCCTCATCAGATTTCCTTAGAAAATCGATGGGGGTGTCGGTTTAGCTGCCGACAACTCGGCCCTAGGACAGGTAGTACTGGTTACCAGGATACCAGTAGCAGGCCCTCAAAGGAAACCTGACCTGACACTAAATAGTTGTTAGTTTGGAGGTATAGGCTATGTGTACATGCAAAGCTGGTTTTGCCAAACAATTGATATCATCTTTCCCAAGAAATCTCTAAACGTCCCTTTAAAGGCACTTGTTCTGATTTACATGTATCATGTTCTTTACTTGATTGAAATCAGAGCCTGGCACTTGCATACACTCACCTCCAAGTATTGCAGTTTTGATGGTAGAAGCAATAATATAATATTGCTATTCAGTGCTAATATTGATGGTCAACCATTAAAATGGCATTTTAATGATCTCAATCTTAGGAAAGAAATGGAATTGAAGGCTGATATTTCAGGACAATGTGAGAAATATGACTTCCAATCTGATATCGAAATTGATACTATAGGAGTCGTGGGATCTCAAAGATGATCCAACAAGCATCTTTTACTTAATAACGTATGTCTTTGTTAACCGTGACCATTCTACTTATGATATACTAGAATTTGTCCATTTTAGTCTTACATGCTTGCTATTTCAGAGAATATAGAGTGAAGCATAGTGCAGTTACGGTCCACTTTTGTATGCCCCACACACACAGCGGTCACAATTGACCCCGAAAAATCTCCCGTGTATTTGGAATAGCCAGCCTCAAATTTTGCATCGCTGTATTAAAACTATATATGGTCGCATTTCATAAGTTGGTCTGTCAAATATGGTGGAGATATTACTTTTGTCTCCACAAATTTTAATGTTCAAAAGTTACAATATTTCGAAGTACTGAATGTATGACAACAAAATGGGTTTGTCATTTTGTAGCTAATTTTGTTCTTTCTTTAATGCAACAAGTTCCATTTCATTTGAATGGATAATAGCGAAGTTACGTTTAAAATTGTCAAGTATGTCGGGTGAAGTCGGTGGAGGAGCAGTCGATGGAGGAGCAGCACCCATAGACTTTTATCACATAAAACACTGAAATACAAAAAACCAATTTCTGAACCTTGTACCTGAAAGAAAGTGTTTACAGTAGCAAAAATTCTTTTTCATAAGCATTGTTGAATACTTAAAGATGCAAATTCCTGCAAAGAAACACCATTTCTTTTACACAGTTTTATTAAAATATACAACATGGGAAAAATACCTTTTTTGTGACATAATTTCTAAATACAGTTGTCACACAATCGGTAAAACATGTCTTAATCTGACTGTTATACAACACTTGAGACTGGTTATTTTGCACTGGTCATGTTTTAAAACACAAGAAATATGTGATATGGTAGATAATATATACAGGGTGTTCAAATTGTATAGGGTGCATGTATTTCATGCCATTTTTTAATAATTAAATTCATTTCACATGCATATCGTCACCATAATGCTTATTTTGTACCTGTAGACAATATTTTAGAAGTGGTGAATATGTGTTTTTAATGCATGTAGGACAATTATGCTTTATACATCATGTATATTCAGAATTTTTCTGTGTATATGTGCAGGACCCTATTTTAAATGTGAGAAATACAAAAGGATTGCCTTCCATTTTTATCACCCTATATGTTTTATCAAGGAATGCTGGTTTTAGAATTGGCTTACACTATATACTTTCTGGCTACACTGTTTTACTAATATTTATTGGTTCACCTTCCATAGCATTAGACACTTGAGCACCAGAAATTTTGCTCTTACAGGGTAATTTTATTTCTGATCACCCTGTATAATCAAAAGTACACAAGAGTATGGGTTATATATGTTTATAAAGCAACTTGCTTCCATTACCAATGACCAGGAAATGATTTACTCTGAAAAGTAGTTTGAAAATCGTTTATACATGTATGTTACACTTAAAAATAAGCATAATTTTGACCACCCTGTATATTTAACACAAGGTATTCTGAACTCTTTCTTCCTTGCTTGTTTGAAGGGCCTAAGTAATACCTTTCTGAATCCATATTTATTTTGATCTACATATCACTCAGAAAAGGAAACCACACAGTTCACCATGACAAGAAAAATGCTAACTTTTTTGTTGTTTCACCCTGTATATTTCTGACCCACCCTGTATAACAAGGTTGTACTTAGCTGTTTTGGCAACACTGTAATATAAGCTTTCCAAAAATGTACACTTTTAATGGTCTAGAATGTATTGATTAAATGTAATACTCTGTTGAATGAAAAAAGGCACAATATTTGTTGTTTTCTTCCATGTAATAGTTTTTAGGACCAACTTATGAAATGCGACCATATCCGATATTTTTCTTACCAACGTCTTTTAGTGGATAATTTATTCCTCTAAATTACATTGTAAAATGATACCATAACACATTGAAGAAAGTTGTCCATAACATTTATATGAAAAGCCAATGCACCCTCGGCCAAATCTCTCGTGCAAACTCAACGATAGATTCACCGTAAACATCACTCCGTACCTTGCATATTGATTTCATCGCCACACCCAGGTTTGTTGACCGTTATTTTTCGTACCAACGTGTCAATCAAGATTATTAAATTTTCTTCATTGAGAGGTAGAAATCATTAGCATACGACCCTGGGAAAGTTGTCGTCCACTCAATTGAAAAACATGTCTTGAACACAAACTTAACCCAGTTTACAGCAAGTAGAGGTGGATTGGCCACGCCTGCTGTGCATGCACGGTGAATGGAGTTAACTCGGGGTAATTGTCATGTGATTTGTTTGGGCTCAGTCATTGGCGGTGCGTAATGAAGCGGTAATCGCCAAACCTTGGCTTAATTTCTCTAACCGGATTATAATGGCTGTAACCCGAGTTAGTCACAGAAAGGTTGCGAGGCTTTTGCCGTGGACTGTAACTGCATGATGGGCTACCTTTTTTGTTATTAGTCAATTAGAATATGTTAACAATATACTTAATATGCACATTTGGTGATGGCAGACAACATGTTTAATACTTAAAGGTTTTAATATTGCTCTGATTTCTTTAAAAATGGGCTCAAATTGTTCATCTTTCCTCAAAGACTACAACAAAAATAACTTGCACTGTCTAACATATTTCTAAAATACCGGGGCCAACAAGGGGCAAGGACCTTGATTTAGTTTGTCAATGATAACCAAATACAAGAGAGATTGCCAACCCCTTTTGTTGCAATCCCTGATTCTGCAGGCATGTTCCTTTACAATGCCTATTCAGGAGCCAAAGGGTACCTCTAGGACAATTGTGTTATTGCAAGCCACAAAACAAGGACAAGAATTTTGCAGTTCTCGGCTTTCACACTCACTATATTCAAAGAACTTAAGCTATGACAGTCCGCTCCATCAAAAACTTAACATTTTAGTGATACATACATACACACGCACAACGGATTGCAAAGTGGTCCTGCCAGCTATGCAGGCAGCCCTCAACTAAGACAGATGTGGATACTTACTGCTCCTACTGAGACACTATATCTTGCTGTGGCAACCTTAAGTAGGTAACTAGCAAATGATGACCATACACCTGTAAGTAGGAGACAATCAAAATTACAAGGTTGTTAACATTAGAGACTGATGATTGGCATAACAGTATAATTATAATTATTTTGAGTGCCAAAAATCTTTACTTTTTTCTACTTTACTGTAATGCGAGTGGGTCCTTCTAAAAAAAATCTGAAAAATATGATGGAGATCTGTAGCTGTCATGCACCTAGCAGGAGCTCACAGAGCAGAGCCCCACAAGCCATGTTTGCCATGGTTTTACCATATTATTTTTCCATTTAAATCAGGGTTTGTTTCACTCAGTATCATGGCAACCACAATACATTTGGAGGGTTTCAGCAATTTGGCATATTTTTGGCACTAATTGCTACTTCAGTAAAGATTAAAATCAGCCTTCTACTTGCCTGCACTGAGATACATTGCCATGAACTGTTCCTTGCCAAGAGTATTGCCTAAACTCCTTGAGAAGCTCCACAAGACATACATGTTAATGCCCAGGTGCCAGATGGCACAGTGACTAAATGTAGACAACAACATAGGTAGACAAATGGCTTCTGTAAGAATACAATACAAACATATTAAAGAGACACTGGCACATTTGAAAAATAGTGCACCCTCAAGATTTTTCAAAATCGATATTTTTGCATGGTTGTAAGGCTTTTATATACAAAAGCCCTCACCCGAAATGATTAAGACCAAATCAGCTTCCTTATGGGTAAACAGAACGATTTTATAATTTAACGTCGCTGGTGACGTTAAATTCAGCAGACGACGAAAATGGCGTTTAACACAAGAACACGCACGCCGTATGCATGTTTCCCACACTATGCACACTGTTTGATCGGTCTATAACATTTGTGGTTTTAATATCAGTGAGTACGAGTCAAAAATATTCATGTAATATTCATATTTGTTGATTAAAGTTATGGAAAACTTAAAAGTTGGCCTACAAATTACCTGGATGTCTTTATCCTCATATCAATGTCCCTATCTGTTTTGGGGTATGTTATCTTTAGGTGTAAAATATATCTCTGTTCTTCCAATGGCCTAGACTATCATTTGAGAGCAAATTGAAGAAATTTCATATTTTGTGAAAATGTGCCAGTGCCGCTTTAATGGTTTATTAAGAGTGAATTATAGCACATGAAATGAGTCTGTTGTCTTCTTCTTAGCATGTCCACAAGTCATTGGTAATGGCTTGTGGTGGTGTCAGGATTTATTCAACTGAGTAAGCTGATCCGAGACCGTGTGTATCCATGATACGGACGCTCCTAACATGGCTTTTGAGACTGGGGGTGGATTGGGAACAGTCAGGGGTTTGCACCCTACTCTTATTCGACACTGACTGCGATGTACATGTACAGTTGTGACTCTCTGTACACGGGACCGATGGCTTAACGTCCCCTCCGAAGGACGGGATGCTTTGATGATTCTTTTGCCCAATTCTGTTGTAAAAAGGCGGCAAATCAAGTTGGCCACCGGCTTGCAGTTCTTGAATCACTAGTGTCACCTGCTTTCACAATCCACCTATTCACTCTCTGCACAAGTTGATCTCTAATAGCCTTGGTATATGACCTCTAACCCTATCATGACATGGTTGACCTATGACCATATTTTGGTTATCAGAGTTAAGGTGTTCACGCATGAGCAATTTGAAAAAAGGTCAACCGGAACTTTAACACAAGTTCAAGTTCAATTTATTCAGCAAATATACAAAAAAATATATGTCATATACCAAGGCCATTAGAGATCAACACACACACACAGAGACATACAAAATTTGGATTAGTATGTGCCTCCTGCAATCCTTACAGGTGACACAAAAAAATGAAGGGACCTTCGGGTCACACCCCGACTTCCTTCTTTAGCCTCAGTTACACTGCCATTCAGCAGGGCTGTGGCCTAGTGGTTAGGGCGTCAGTCTGGAGATCGGGAAGGTTATGGTTCGATTCCGCGTCTGCACATCCTTGCAACTTTTTCATGTTGGGTTGTATCAACTCAGAATTTAAATGTTGTAAAATGTCCTAATTTGACTAAACTTGGTTTGGTAAACTGATTCGTCTTTCCTAATTAATGTGCTCAGTTTCCTCATAAAGACCCCCAAAAAGTAACGCAGCCTGTCTAAATACCCCCATAAGTTACAAACGATTGGTCTATGCAAGAAAACCCTAAAATCTATCATAGTCTGTTTTTTTCAGCAAATTTTGACACCTCTTGCTCATTTGATCAAATTAGCCAACACATATGGTCCATTTTACGAATGTGTCACATTTTCAATGTGTCACCTAGACATTATTACAATACACAACCATGCATTATTGTGACACACACTTCACAGGAAGATGCGATCTTTCACTGAATGGCAATCAATATGAGCTAATATGGCTATAGCTTTTACTGCAACTTTTAAAAAGGGAGAAATTTTCTTATAATGTGTATTGTGTTGGCAATATTGATCGCAATGGGGCAAGAAGGGTATCAAAATTTAGGGAAGAAAACAAACTATTGATATGATTTTATATTTTCGTGCAAAGACCAAAGGTTTGTAACCTATAGGGTATTTATACATGCTGCGTTACTTTTTGGGGGGTCTTTATATCGAGCAATCGATCTCCATTGTGTTTATATGTTCATGTGTATGATGCGTGATTCTATTACCTATGCTTGAAAAAAATCCTATTCTGATATTGTTGCTGAGTGTTCTGGGAACCGAAAAGAACCTGACTTTGCAATCCATTCAAATCCACACTGATATTTGCTAATGATTTTTATGACCTTTTCTTTGGTAAAATGCAATATCCATTGGGATTTGTAGCACATAATTCACACAATGTTCCCACTGATATGACTGTGTTTGAACCACAACTGAGGAAGAAGCTCACCTACCAAATCATGTGAATTGAACCCAATAACCAAGGTGGTATGAAAAGCATGCAAATTATATATACAAGGTGAGTAAAAAAACTTGACCCTGATTGTTTCTGCCATTTTGAATTTTTAAGTAACACATATCTAACACATGAAAGCTAAGTTGATTATCTTTGATTTGCTGCAAAGATCATTCACATCGTTAGGTATAGGCTGAGCTACAGCAGTTTGAATCAAGAAGTGGGTTTGTGCTCTTTCCACAGATTCACATTACAATGAACGGCGTTCAGCAAAGCAAATTAGTGTCCAGAAGATAGGCTATTTATTGACTGCAAAATAAATGGGGTTATTTAACCCCATTCAGTCACAATTTGCCATCTATGGCCTCTTAATGTTTCTACATCCTCATCACTCATAAATATCATCTTAAAAATAAATTAACATGATACACTGTACATGTATCAGTTTCTGGAGGAGTTGAATGAATCATACCATATGAAGGAACAGACATCAGTGACCAGGGTTATAGCTAGGTTAATCTAAGTGTCAGTTATAATTCTTCAAATTTACTACACTTCATGGTACTTACGGACAAAATACAAGTTTATTTGCCATTTTATGTGGTAATTTTCATTTCACTGAAGTGCCAGTCAGCAACCTCCAGAATGACCTTCTGTGCCGGTCGGTGGGAGCAAGTGCCAGTCATAGCCAACCACTGCCGACCGGCATAGCTATATCCCTGTCAGTGACAACCTTTTGAGGTTAAAGTATTGTCTATATTTGTAGACCAAAACATGCCACATCTTGAAAAACTGTTTAAAATAAAACTTAATCATTATGACTAGTTTTTACACCTTTAAAATACCACTTTATCTGGCATAAATAGACATACCCTTATCATTTTGGGAGTCGTTTACTTAGTTGGCTACCGTGTATTCAAATGGGAATCTGTGGATGGGGGAAGAGCGGACTACTCGATTCAAAAGACTGTAGCTTGGCCTATACTTAACCAATTCGAATTATCTTTGCAGCAAATTAAAGATAATGAAATAGGCTTTACGATGATAACATATGTTAGATATATAAATTCAAAATGGCGGACATAATCAATTTTCAATTTTTACTGGTAATAAATTCAAACTGATAATTGATATTCTGATTCGTGTCAAAAATGGTACCAGTTAATAATCATATATGCTTGCCTCCAAAAATACCCTATTTTTAAAATTAAATGGCTTTCAAAATTAAAGTTTCATGAGAGGAACCACAAAAAAAAAACATGTGCTTAGGAGCATTGAAGTCCTGCCAATCAATCACCAAGTGTTTATATCAGAGCCATTCTAGTTTTTTGTTAAAAATAAGCCATGAAAGATGCCCTAAAAACCACCAAACTACACTTAAGGCACATATTTTAATCACTAATATTATACCATACTGCTGGTCTCATATTAGTTGCAGTTATGCAGAGTAGACATACTAGTAAGGTTGTGGAAACTCATACACATCAAATGCTAATGCCTATTGGAACACCTGTCTATTGAAAATCTTGTCACAGGAGAGTATTCTGAGTAGACTGGCATTCCAATAGGCATTCGAATAAGATGTTTATGGGTTTCTGCAACTTTGCTACTGTGTTGGTTTTAGCTGTCACACAGAGTAGACCATTTTGACAATATGTGTAAAGACCTTTTCACTAGCATTAATGTTTATTCTATTACCTCTGCTGCCCATTATTAAAAATGCAGCATTCTGATTGGTCAGTTTACTGCCCATTATTCTGCAATAATGGGTCGCCAATGCATTTTCTTATTAAATGAAGCTGTTTTAGGTAATAGAATAGAAATAAAGGGTTTGCAGTGTCATTTATGGGCTCATAATGTATCCTCGGCCAGACAAACTTTCAAATAATGAGCTCGGCTGCGCCTCGCCCATTATTTAGTTTTTCTGACCTCGGACACATTATTCGCCCATAAATGACACTGCAAACCCTTTATTTCTTAATTAAAGCCTATAGACTTTTTCAGCCCTGATCAGAAATCTTTGAAAATTATTAGTAAACAAAACCAAGACCCAACAATCACAAACTGACAAAAGGGAGCATGATGTGATATTCAACAACTCGCCGTATCTCCTTGTACAAGAGCGTATCGTTGTTGATTCGTTATCAACCCACAGTTGATATGCAAATTAGCGCGTCACGCCCGGCGCAGTGTTCACGGAAATGCGTTTATGCGGTACGCTTAAGTCCACGCGCTGTTCGTCACGTTTAGAACTCGGAGTACGCGCAAGGACACCGGGTGCAAACTGCAAAGCAACAAATAACCAAAACTATCGTTTTGCTTAGATTTTGCTAAATATTACTAGGAAAGATTTCTGTCGAACTGGGAACAACATTTTAGTGTTAGGGCCTATAAGTGAGAATAATTATGTTCTTCTTTATACGATATTAATAAGTTTTCATAATGATTTTCGTTGTTGAAAGGGATTCAAACATGTTACAGAGTGGTTCATCACGAATCAACAACTCTGCATCCAATGCGTCCACGTATTTTTATCCCGCTCGGGCGGCTAAAGCTGCCCTCGCGGGATAAAAATACGCGGACGCATGGATCCATCGTTGTTGATTCGTGATGAACCACTCTGTAACATGTTTGAATCCCTAAGTCCACACCAATCACTACTGCATTGCCTTCAATTGATACACCGGAGATTATTCCATAGGTTCTAAAAAGAAACTAAATAGGTCTAAAAATTATTCTTCTCAAAGGTTGCTCATAATAAATCCAATGACAATTAATAGCCTGTTTCTTTGTCCCAGTAATTTCAGTTTTCGGATACACTAAAATCACAAAATAGGGTTTCTCATAATTTTTACATTTTGCATATCAAATTCTACATCCTATTTCGTTTTCTTATCAGATTATGAAAGCAGGTGTACTCTTAATAAATTTTCGTGCAGCAGAGATCATAGAAATACCTATAAATAACTCAAGATTTGGGCATTTTTACCCCAAACCATGATTTGAATACATTTTGGGGGAAAAATGCCCACATATTGCGTTATGGATAATTTCAAGATACCTGCAGCAAGAACTTATGTAAGAGTACATCTGCTTTCATAATCTGCAGAAAAAATTAAAATAGGATGTAGGGTTTGCAAGAAAAAATTAAAATGTTAAAATATGAAGAACCCTGTATTTTGTGTTTTTGACATCTAAGAGCTGAAATCTGCAGAAAAAACAAAGACACATAACTTCCAGTTTGAAATTGTTTTGATGTGACCACATGTTGGGAAATAAGATCTTTAGAACTATTTAGTCACTCTTGAGCTATCCATGGGTCCCACCTTAAATGTGAAGCCCACTGCATGGTCAAATACACTTTTGGATCACCTGAACGTAATAATCAATTGATGTTTTGATTTTGGTAGATGACCAAATGATTCAAGTTATTGCATCTAGCTAAAAATGGTAGCTACACTCCATTTCTCTTCCTCGAGTCAGTGACTTCAATATGCTCAGAGAGCTGTTTAGCGTGTACATTTGCGCACCGCCTGTATACGTGAGCGTGCGTATGGCAGTGCTTTGAATCAATGCTTGCAATTTAGTGCTGAGACTGTTGTATTACGCACTGGGCCATGCCTTCATTTGCCAATTAAAGGGCTGTGCCTCCATATTTACTAATTAAAGGGCCACTCATTCATTTACCAATTAAAGGGCAGTTCCTTCATTTGCCAATTAAATGGCCGCTCCTTCATTTACCAATTAAATGGCCGCTCCTTCATTTACCAATTAAAGGGCCGCTCCTTCATTTACCATTTCAAGAGCCATTTCTTTAAATTAATCAATTAAAGGGGTATTACTTTATTTACCAAGTAGTTAATCCCTTCATTTATTCACCAATTAACCCTAACCCGGACCAGGCGGTTTTGCCGAACATCGGCCCAAATGCAACGAGGTGCAATCTATTTTTATTTTTAACGGCCCAGATGCAATGAGAAACAAATTTTGCGTTAATTTGGCCCCCATCTCGGACGTTTCCCCGGTACAAGAATAAGTAGCATACAGTCGTTAACGGCCCAGATGCAACGAGGAACATTGCATCATTTTCCCGGAAGACGTCCCAGATGCAATGAGGTACAATGAGAGTCATTTGCGCGACAAAAAATAGTTGTTGACGGCCGAGATGCAACGAGAAACATTTGGGTTCATGCAAAATAGTTTTTGTATGAATCTGACTTGCTCTACTTTTTTGCAATATCTAGCCGGTAAACGGCCCAGATGCAACGAGGAACATCGCGCCATTTTCCCGGAAGACGTCCCAGATGCAACGAGGAACATCGCGTCATCGCGTCATTTTCCGAAAAGACGTCCCAGATGCAACGAGGAACATCGCGTCATTTTCCGGGAAGACGTCCCAGATGCAATGAGGTACAATGAGAGTCATTTGCGCGACAAAAAATAGTTGTTGATGGCCGAGATGCAACAAGAAACATTTTCCGACCGGTACCACGTTTTCGTTGCACCTCATTGTCCCTGGTGCGGGTTAGGGTTAAACAACCATTCCATTATTTACAATTAAAGGGGCATCTCCTAATTTATCAATTAAATCTTATTCACTATGAAATAATACTTGGCAACAATGTGGTTATGCTACTTTCAATGTAATATGGTTCACTCTTCAGACTCAACATTTCACTCTTCACTCTTGAGAATTTTACCCCAAGAGTGAAATACTCTTGAGAAAAAAATGCAGTGAAATTACTGCTGATACCACATAAGTTGAGATATGTCTTTTGAAGATGAGTAGACTTACTTGCAGCAGGACTAGCAGTGAACCACCTGAGCATGAGAGGTTGTAAGACTGGTATATGCCAACAGCCAAATACAGCTACATTAGCCGCTATAATACCCAGTGTTATCTTCTCTGTACCATTTAACCTGTTGTACCACTGTTGTAACTGTGTGTGACAATAATAACCACTTCAATGATTAATCACAGGTTAACATTTTAGCTTCATAACAGATCAAATTGTAACAACGTCCCACTGTTTTTCAACTTCACGGCACTCTATGGAGAACACAGCACTTTACAAAAACAATGCAACTTTAAGGCAGTAGTTAATTCAGTATTAATTGCAACATTCAAACAATGACTGAACACCACATACATTAAACCACAACATGGAAACACAGAAATAACACAGAAAAATATAAATAGCTTAACCCTTTGAACCTGACACGTCATTGGATCGGCTCGCGCGTGCATGTACCATATGGGTGTTTTTACAGTAAAGGTACCTATCAGGCTTGCAAAAATGTCCAATTCGAAGAATGTGGAATACTGATTTATATAACTTTCACATAATTTACAGGTATAGGTAAGGAATGATTAAAAGTGAAAGAATTTTTTGTGCGTGTTAGTGACCCCTTTTTATTTTATTTAAAAAAATTATGCTCTAAATGTTCACTTTCTTGGGAAAAAAATGTAACATTTCAAGTATTGATTCTAAAAATAGTGGTATGAATAATATTAAGTGATTTCTTAACGTTCTTTTGTAAAACTGAAAGAAGATTACATAGGCCCACCCAAAATTAAAAACATCACCAAGTGTTCCTATTTGTGAAAGAAATTAGAGCTGAGTTCAATTTGACAACCTGGGGTCCGTTCCCCAACACGTACTTACGACACTGGTAGCCTACCTTTATACTAAGTAATGCGTAACTTCAATACTAAGTTCATACTGCGTTCCCGAAACTCGTACGGAACTACCTAACAACTAAAATTCATGACTGAAGTCAATGTCGATGCTAGTTGTGACTTAGTACACAACTAATACATTGCACGCGTTCCCCAAACTGACACGTAATGCAGTTGTGAACTAAATCTGACCAAATGTTACGCACAAAACTATGTCTACTCGGGGGTTGACTTAACACACACGTAAGCTATTGAAGGCTTACTCAGAGTTTTCGAAATGTAATTTTTTGTGTGGATTAATTAAAAATGGTGAACTAGAAGCAAATATATTGACCTAAGATGACCAATTCATAAGTTTGAGATGAATCCGATTTTCGTTTTGATGCAGTATACATTTATGTGTAGTATAATAGTGCCATAGGATAGGCCTATAACAAAAAATCCGGTTGTGATTTAGCTATTTTACACAGAGATTAATATACTGCAAAAAACTGGAGTGTTAGTTTTAACACTATGGATGTTAAATTTAACACCTTCCTGGAATCAATAGAGGACCACACCAACTGGTATTAGATTACACAATTTCAGTGTTACATACTACTATGTTAGTGTTGTATTAACACAAATTTTGGTGTTTCAATGTATTATATGACACTGCTTGGGGTTGATTATACACCACATAATCAGTGTTGATTATTTTTTTAACACTACTGAAGCCAAATTGACACTACTTGTGTTAATTTAACACCCTCCTGGAATCAATACAGGACCGCACCCTCTGGTGTTAATTAACACTGAACATTGATGTTAACATTTATATTTGTAACGTCTGACATTTTAGAAGAAAATGTTTGATTTTGTTATTGTTTGCTTCTATTGTAACTGCTTACCTCTAACATTTCAAACATTTCATTAGCAGATCAACAAAATTCATAATTAAAATTGTGCAACAACACCGAGAGGTGTTAAATTCTATATTTAAACACCAGAACTGACAAGCTTGACACCGACTTGGTGTTAACATTTTAACACTCCATTTTTTGCAGTGTATATGGACAAGCATTATGTACTTGCAAAAAAACACGATTTGTTTGAAAATTCATGGCGCCCACATCGGGAAATCTCTGAGTCAGCCTTTAACACCGTTTTCATATATGTGTAGCTTGATGTAATCATGGCAGTGGTTGTAGTCGTAATCTAGGAGGTAGAAATGGGTCCTGAACGACAAATATTGAATCATATAAACCCACCGGATCCCATTCCAAAAAGGAGGTTTTAAAATACTATAGGCCTACACCATAATTGATATACTATACGAATTATATGACATATTGGAACACCTTCTTAAAGGTACTGAAATAGTACAGTAGATTCCTAGGTTATATCTGAAAACTGGGGAAAGTTAAATCATAATAATAATTAAAGTACAAAATACAGACTGATCCCATCAAGGTTATTATAAAATTAACAGAAACATTAAACAGCCTATTTGACATGTTTGTAGCACAATACAAATTAAAATGGCATACTGATTCAAGCTTGATAAATAGATAATTATTTTTTTTTTAAATTATACTTAAAAGTATGGTTTGAAGTTAAAGGTGTCTTATTCTTGGTGATTATATATGTATCAGAATTTATATCTGCAGTAACATGTTTGGAATTTTGAAGATGGGTCAAGCTTTTAGATCAGATTTTTTTTTCTGTAGCCAATATCTAAATAAAGTTATTATGTTAAACATGGGCAAAATTACTTTTCGAACAGCATGTATTATTTTCTACCATGAAAATCACGTTTTTTAAATGTTTTTGCCACCAGCACCGCAACAACTACAAGTACTGAAGAAGAAGAAGCAAATGGAGACATTAAATACAATATATAAACAATAAGATAACTTAGATTGCTCTTGATGCGAATCACGAGCTGAGAACCATCTCAGCAGGTGTTTGGGGAACAGACGTAAGTCGCAACTAATAGAAATCTTAGCTTGTGCTGAGCATGAGTTGCGACACAACTTACGCATCAACATTGGGGAATGAACCCCTGGTCCTAACATAATGTTGTGTGTGTCAAACTTTTTTTGAACTTCAGATGTGAATATTTTTCTAAGTACACACCAGCTCTTGCTCCCATTTCATCTCGGTGCCACCTGGCATAGTGCTGGTATGCAATTCTAGCAATGTACACTACATACCTTTTTAGCCGTAGTTCACAACGGTCGTAACAGTGTGTCAAATGTTAAAACCGTTAACATTTCCCCCACAGACCCACTGTAGGATAATTTTCAAATAGCTCTTAATTTATCTCTTTGAACAAAAAAGTAATCAAGAAAGTAGTTTACAAAATGTTGTTTAATCAGCTTGAAATTGTTGACACAATGTTACATTCTAAATACCTTTACTGTGAAAATACCCATATACCTAATGAGTCAGTCCTCCAGTGTAAACTATGGTTTGTCAGAAACCTGATATTCCACTGGACTGGCTCACATATTATGAAATACAAATTGTTTTGTTTATAACAGAAGCAACGAGGCTATACTTGGACACCAAAGTTCAAAGGTGATGACATGACAAGTGGAATACTACGGTGATTTTTGCGAGTGGTACCGCATTTCGATAGCTATTTTTTACATGCAAAATGGTATGGAGCTATACCACATTTGATATATTGAGCATGTTGGTAATGAAGAGGTTGATGATTTGGGTAATTTGGAGGATTTTGAGATTTTTTTTTTTTTTTTTTTTTTTTTTTTTCTGTAGCCAATATCTAAATAAAGTTATTATGTTAAACATGGGCAAAATTACTTTTCGAACAGCATGTATTATTTTCTACCATGAAAATCACGTTTTTTAAATGTTTTTGCCACCAGCACCGCAACAACTACAAGTACTGAAGAAGAAGAAGCAAATGGAGACATTAAATACAATATATAAACAATAAGATAACTTAGATTGCAAGATGATCACTGCATGTATACAGAATATGTCAAAAAGAACCCTATCCAAAAATAACATCCATTTTTGGCTACTTAGTGAATACAAAGTTGTTTTTTTTGGGGGGGGGACTCTTTGAAACTCTTTTTTTTTTTTTTTTTTTTACCTTGTCCATACATGAACCTATATATATAGTAATGTATGGTAAATGAATACACAATACCTTTGCTCATACCTTTTGTTTTACCCTGCATAGATGGAATTA
Source organism: Ophioderma brevispina (assembly GCA_023653785.1). Classification (NCBI taxonomy): domain Eukaryota; kingdom Metazoa; phylum Echinodermata; class Ophiuroidea; order Amphilepidida; family Ophiodermatidae; genus Ophioderma; species Ophioderma brevispina. The sequence goes on along the minus strand of JAMKCH010043604.1, from coordinate 25,061 downwards.
TTTTAAGATGTATTTTTCCACATTTACTTAGGAAAATATAATGTCTGTCAACTCTAACAAAGAAAACGATTTAATCTTCACCTTTAAAATTATTTTAACTTCATTATTGTTTCCATCAATATTCCCATACAGACTGGCATAAAATATTTGAAACTGGAAAAGGCAAAACTAATAGCGCGGTTGAAAACCTTACATTTTGCAGGATTTGTTATCGTCGGCCTTGCTTGTGCGAACACCAGTGTACTAACTGCCTTTTTATATGGTAGACATGGTCGTCCGAGTAATAATGCCTGTCTTTTTTAGTGTCACTAACCTTTTAATACATTTTATTATGCGAAAGGACAATAGCGAAGCACTGTCGCACCCGCTCGCATACATTACACCCACAAATACTCCCAATCGTTAATCGATAGGCTTGGAGTAGAATATTCTTAGAATGTTCGTAACTCTTGATGCGAATCACGAGCTGAGAACCATCTCAGCAGGTGTTTGGGGAACAGACGTAAGTCGCAACTAATAGAAATCTTAGCTTGTGCTGAGCATGAGTTGCGACACAACTTACGCATCAACTTTGGGGAATGAACCCCTGGTCCTAACATAATGTTGTGTGTGTCAAACTTTTTTTGAACTTCAGATGTGAATATTTTTCTAAGTACACACCAGCTCTTGCTCCCATTTCATCTCGGTGCCACCTGGCATAGTGCTGGTATGCAATTCTAGCAATGTACACTACATACCTTTTTAGCCGTAGTTCACAACGGTCGTAACAGTGTGTCAAATGTTAAAACCGTTAACATTTCCCCCACAGACCCACTGTAGGATAATTTTCAAATAGCTCTTAATTTATCTCTTTACCAAGAGAGATCAACATTGAACAAAAAAGTAATCAAGAAAGTAGTTTACAAAATGTTGTTTAATCAGCTTGAAATTGTTGACACAATGTTACATTCTAAATACCTTTACTGTGAAAATACCCATATACCTAATGAGTCAGTCCTCCAGTGTAAACTATGGTTGTCAGAAACCTGATATTCCACTGGACTGGCTCACATATTATGAAATACAAATTGTTTTGTTTATAACAGAAGCAACGAGGCTATACTTGGACACCAAAGTTCAAAGGTGATGACATGACAAGTGGAATACTACGGTGATTTTTGCAAGTGGTACCGCATTTCGATAGCTATTTTTTACATGCAAAATGGTATGGAGCTATACCACATTTGATATATTGAGCATGTTGGTAATGAAGAGGTTGATGATTTGGGTAATTTGGAGGATTTTGAGACTAAAACTGATATTGACAATACAAGCCCGATGAAATGGACATGCATGACGGTGACGATACGGGTCCTAGGCCGACATCAACATGCTGTAGGTGATAGCAATAATAATGTGCCTGCTGCTGCTGCTATATCGGATAGGGCAAGGACAGAGGTGCTGTTCCAGGTCCAGTTAGGTGCAGGGGTGCTGTTACAGGTTCAACTACGTGCTTTTATGAAAATTTACCCAGTTTTAAGTAAATAAAAATGATAGTTTCCCAGTTTTGCCCAGAAATTATATAAAACCCACATTCATAAACATTTTCAAATAGTAGAAATGACTGGATGTGATGTGTATTTTATTGCATCTAAATAATTGTTCATACAACCAGGGCCGGAAATTCGACGCGAACCCGCGAACCGGGTCGCCTGAAGGTTCGCCCAAAATTACACTTGCGAGAACCAAAACGTGTTCGCGCAAAGTTTGTGCCAATCGACAATGATCAAACGATAAAAATAGGCACCGGAGTTTTGCACGATTTAAAACAGCATAATGCGCGAAAATGCATGATTTTTAAAGTCAAAAATGCGTTTCCTAATGTTTGCCCTGCTAGTCAACAAGGAACACGAAAAAAAGTCTTTGCAAAAACATTGCTCAAACTTCCAAAGTTGACATCCTATTTCTTACTTTTTTCTTGGCTGAAAAATGTCAAGAAGCACATCATTATCACCTGTTATTTTTCCCTTCTTATTCTGAATAAAATATTTGAATCAGATGTAGATGGCACTGCCGCGGGCTGAGGCCTTTGCATACATCATGTACATAACCGAGTATAATTTACTTTCGCATGTGGGAATCCCAGTGGGCATGGGGAATCCCGGCCCCGGATGACGTGACAGGTTTTACACTCTGCCCCTGTCTGAATTTGTCCAGGTATGAATGTTTGTTATTATTTAATCTCGTCAGCAGTCCTACCGAAGTCTGCATTTGTTGTGAATTCCAAAGAGATTATCCATGAATAAACCAAATTATGGAACAAAGACCCGATACCGCGATTGATAGATTTGTAGCATGCGTCAATATATTGTTTAATGCACCGAGCGCAACCACATCAGAAGCTCACAATGGAAAATAGGTCGGGCCATCCGTGTTCAACGAATGAAGGTAGAGGTAGGGTTCTATGCTAGGAGTATAAAATACATTGGACACCAATTTTGCACTTATTGGAAGCTTTGGCGAGTCATCAATTTTCGCCGACGTTTGCATAATAATGATTTACTAATCAGTTTGTGTTTGTTTATTGGCAAATTAACATTAAAAAAGGTGTTTTTTACAAAATCGTGAAAATTCGCGATGGACCAACAAAATCGTGATAGACCCAAAAATTCGCAATTTTTTGCGCGAACTCCGGTGCCTAGATAAAAACATTACAAAGACCCTTGGTTCCATGTGTAAGTAATGTCATTTCCAGCAATTTTCATTAATAATTTTAGGCAACAATATGCATATTTTAGAAAAAAGATATATTATCCCATTTGATATGTATACCGATAAATATTCAATGAAATCTTTGGAAAAATTCGAAAAGTATTAAATAAAATCCTATCCAGGGGTATCGCGGGATGAGTTCCTTTTAGTGTTATTTAAGACTAGTACACGCCCATTTCTTTATTTCAATATAATTGAGAATGGTTTTTGTTAGGTTCTCGCAAACTCCTTCTATGAGAACCTAAAAGCCGATAACTTGAAGGTTCTCAAGGTTCTCGCAAAGGTCCTTTTGCGAGAACCTGAATAGGTTCTCGCAGACTCCGACGAATTTCAGGGCCTGACAACAGACACTCTTATTCACTAACATCTAGCCACACATACACAAAGACTGGCACAAACACACAGTAATCCATGTACTGAATATGTTCAGTGTAGATAAAATACAGCCGGTCTCCAAAAAAAAATTGAAAATGCAATACTATCTTTCACCTTTCCTGGACCTTTGGCTACCCCTAGCCCAGATTCACTTCAGTGGTACCATTGTTTTGTGCGTGAAGTTGAACCATTACCAAAGCTACGATACATAGCAATTCTGACTGGTGCCTGCCATATATTTTTAGCCGACTGTCTCGCCTCGAGGCCGTTTTTTCAATGAAACTGCAACCACGATATCACTCGTCCTGCCACAAGTTTTGCCGACGGGAGGTCAGTAATTGCCAATCCTTATATCCCTAAAGTCCCTGTATGTGAGGCCCAAGGCTTTGCCTAGCACAGGTTCCAGAAAGGGTTAAAAAAGAGAAATCAAGCTTTTACATGCTTTGTGTTCATCCCATTTACCTTTAGGCAATCCATAGATACATGCATTTTAACTGCAGTAGGTCGAACTCCATTTTGTGCCACTTTTCTCTGTGGCATTTAAATGTCAAAACCATCAATTATTTAAAACACAACTACTGTTTTTTTTAAATTGATTCTGACTTCAAGAAGCTTTCAAGGAAGGGATTACACTTCAAAAGTAACTCTCTGAGGTCAGAAATGGGTTTGCATGAATATCATCAATGACTTGAAGAAGTGGCTGTTGAAATCTGAATGCAAATGAGGCATTCTACATGGACAAAAATCACCACTTAGTGGAGTGACTTTAGCTTAAATAGGACCTTAATTTATGATTGACCCATTAAAATTTAGAACATTGTCTCGATGGTTTTATTTGGTAGTAGGTACCTTCAGTTAACAGAAAAGTGATGATGCAAAAATTGAATGTGTGTGCGAGCTGAGAAAACGGCATTTTTCAAAATGGCCGCCAACTCCTCCTATTTGAACATATATTATGGCTTTGAAATTACTAATTTACATATTCTGTAAAATAATTAAATGAAACACGATAAATAATGTCAGGTTTGTTGATAGTAATTATTTATAACATAAAATGTTAAATTGGTGTTATTTTATAATTCAAAATGGCCGCCAATGCGTAATACGTAGGTTATAAATTATGTTAATAGCCAATCATAAACACCAATTAAGCAACATATTATGCAATGATAATGCAAACAAATTCAATTATTTATATAACATTAAATATATAAGTGGTGCTATGTTGTAATTCAAAATAGACGCCATTGTGCTATGAATATCCAATTTCAAACATGATACAGGGGAATTGGGTTTTTTAATGAAGGTCAATCTATCTACATCATATAACCAGTGCATAAGCGGTACTACACCTTGCATCAAATCAGCAAGAAGTTGACACCCATATCATGTTGCACTCTTTGACTTACTTGACTTAACTTGACTTGACTTGACTTAACTTGCTCTATCATGTGTAATTCTCCTCCATTCTGGCCTGCCCTTTCCTTGGGGATCTGGTCCTTCCATCTTGCTGGTGGGCGACCTGGCTTCCTACGCTTGTTGAAGTCTTGCGTATAGGCTTGGTATGGTAATCTGTGTTCCAGCATCCTGACGACATGTCCAAACCACTTCAGCCGTCTCCTGGTGACTGCATCTGTGATGGTGCATGTGATGTTCAGACGCTGTCTAATTTCATCATTTCTAATTTTGTCCAGAAGGTTCACTCCTAGGATGGACCGGAGACATCTCATCTCAAAGCTTTCTAGCTTTTGGCAGTCTGCCTTGTGCAATACCCAGGACTCTGCTCCATAGGTGGCAATGGGGAGTATAAGAGACTGGTATATTCTGACTTTGAGCGATCTTGTGATGTCATGATTCCTCCAGATGGTATTCCTTAGTCTATCGAATGGCCATGCTGCCCGTCTTGTACGACTCTGTGTCATTTCATCCTTAACCGAAGGCACATTTCTTCCAAGAAAGACCAAAATCATTTACTTGTCAATGGGGTCTGGTTAAGGGTGATGTCTCTTGGGTCAGCGGACCTATCTTGCATTTAGATGGGTTGATATTCATCCCCATTTGGCGAGGCTTTTTTCCCGTTCTCTGTGGATAGATGCAACTTTTCAAAGACCATTTCCAGCAGCGTTGTGTCATCGGCATAAGAATGTCGTGATTTTCATCTCTTCCATTTGGATTCTGGAGCCTAGGTTTTGAAACTCCTCTCCAATGTTGCAAACCCTTTGCTCAACTCTGGTGTGAATCACAAAGCAATTATCTGTCCCAGAGGGAGGATAGGCAAATAGAGCCAGGGGGAGTGCAATTCCATGTGTCCTAAATGTCAATGGGTTTGCTGCAGCAAATGCTAACTGGGACCAAATGTGTCGTGAAAATGAGACAAAAACGGGCACTCAGATGTTTTTTTTAAAGGGACAGGATGTGCGGGGTTCCGATGTTCAACATGGCTTGGGAACGTTTTGTCTCTTAGAGTCTTCGGACTATGAGGCAAAACCAATTTTACCAATGGGGACACTTACGTGTTAAGAACTCAATTAAGCTTCACATGAGTGCTTCAGAACTTACTGGAGAGGCGCGGCGAAATGGGGTCTTGGGCCACAATATGTTGCCAGCAGTTCACCGTGTCAGTATTTTCTGCAAGAAAATATTTTCGCAACCAAAGGACGAGGAAAGTACACTTGTTTGATACTTATGTCATGAGACTAATTTGCACATCTTAGCCACGAGCCGCGGATGGATGTGGTTCTCAGTTTGGTTTAGCAAGGAGAAGGATGTGGATCCGAGCGTCTGAAAGTGTAGCCATATCTATAAATACTTTCGACCAACCCAAAGTTGGAACCCATAGCTATACACCGCATCAGATACAGATTTTAGGCCAATTTAACAGAATTTGCCATTTTAAATCTAAATTTTGACGGGTTTTAGCAAATCAATCTCAGGTATTTGATGAAATTTTCCAATAATATTTGAAAAAAATTTGAAACGTTGACATCTCTATACCGAATTTGGCATGACAAAGGTCTTACTCATATACCAAAACACTGAAAATTCCTATTCATACTGGCAAGAGTCATTGTGAAGAATTGACATTGGTTTGCCCCATTTGCCAGTAATAAGGACAGGAATAACGTGCTAGATGATCATACTTTGTAATGGGGAAAATAGTAAGGGAGAAAGTTCTAGGTTGGAATTCTTTAGATCTTTAGGGCTATTCCATGTCAACACTCGAGATGGGCACCGCATGACATGTGGGATTTTTTTCTTTTTTGGTGATAGTGGTCAGATATTGATGAGAAATGAAAATCCGGAAATTTGGCTGTGTACATTTTTGTTTTCTCACAGGAGCGTTCAGAATTTTAGGGGGGGTCACCACCAAAAATTGTGATCTGAGGCGAAAGACAAATCTTGAGATGGGCCATAAACTTGTAATCGAACCCTCCACAACTTTAAAATCACTATCTGGGCTATATTTTGGTTGTAGAATTCAAATCTGGCATCAAAAAACATGTCGCTCCTTTACTTTCAAAGTTTTTTGGGTTTAAAAATGCAGTATCTTTGATCTGGGACAAGTTTGGGGGGGTCAGAAAATCATTGTAAACAAAATTTTTTATTGCCATTTTTTTGTTAATATGCATCACACAGAGGGCTTGCTACCAGTACAATAATAACTACATTAGGTGAGTAATAAGTGAGGTAAAGCCCATTGAGAAATACTATTTTTCAGTTGGACAGACTTGACCCCCTGAAAATCATGTTGACCTTCAACATCACCCCTCTACTTCAGATATGTTGAAGATACCATTAAAGACGATCCTGAAAGAACCAGCTTGGTGTCTCGATGTCTTCATTGTTTTTAGCAAAAGGACACTTTGTTGATTATCCCCATAGAATGATAGTGGTGATATACCACGGCGCATGTACAATGACCTCTGGGTCCCGTATACCTTTGTGTGGAAACTTTGAGTATTGTATTTGTTGTGAAAAAATGAAAACACCAAGCTAAGTTCTTTCAAGGAATGTTGTTGAGTGATGTATCTCAAAAAATCGAAGTAGAGGGGTTTGGTCAAATGTCAACATTGGTTTTCAGGGGGGTCAAAATGTGTTCAAAAAAGTAGTAATTACCATTTTCAATGGACTGTACCTCAAAAATTTACTTTTTCAAATATGTCATAATGTATTGGATGAAAGTTATACTATGTGACTCTGATGATAAAAGAGGGACAATAAAAAAATATTACTTTGGGAGTGATGACCTCCTGAACTTAATGTCCCCGAATGAACATTTATTTGCATATTTACGCCTTCATTAACTCCAAAAGGAAACAAGCTGTGAAGTTTTTGATCTTGATTGAATTCTACACCAATTATTACCCCTAAAGAGTGATTTTCAAAGTTGTGGGGTGCTCCAATACTAATCTGTGACCCTCTCAACATTGTCTTTCACACGGACAGCACTTTTGATGCGGACCCCCCTCAAATTTCCAATCGCTCTAGCGGGAAAACGAAATGGACATGACACTCAAAATTTCAGGATTTTCATTGATCTCTCAATGTTACTACCACACATTAAAGTGAAAAAAATCCACGATGTGACTGCGGTGCACATCTCGATCGTTGACATGGAATGGGCCTTTAGAGAAAAATTTCTAGAACAATCCACAGTTCAGGGAAGCTAGTATTAAAAGGGATGATGTATTTTGAGAAGTCCTTTAATATAAAACACCCCAAAAGAGTAGTAACAACCAACCCTGAATTTGCCAAGTTTTAAACGAACATAGGATTAAATTATGGGATCTAAGTGGAAGCGTTGTTTATTAGCGTATTTTGACACCTCATTTTGGCCGATCGACTGCGTATGTTGAAGTTATGCCCACTTGAACGAACCCAACCCAGGATTTTAAAGTTGACAGTAAAAACCTATTGGACAATCAATACTGTTAGCTGTTAAATGGAAGGTCCAGTTGCAATCTGCTTCTTCTCTGCATGGACTAATTTCCTTATAATGAAATTACTGCACTTAAAAATCCGGGGGGTTCAGTCAAGTGGGTATAAAAAAGCAGCAAGAATCAGTCGATCGCCACAAAATGAGTTGTCAAATACGCGGGTGATAAACACAGCTTCAAATTATATACCATAATGTATAATTCGATGTATCATTTTAACTTGACCGAACACAATTCAGGGGGGGGGAGGTAATTTAATTATTTGGGTGTGTAGTTAATTTTTTTGGTGTTTAGTCAATTATGTGCGGATTATTTGGACTTGGGAATTATAGAAGTCTCTAAGGAAGAACTGTGATTTTTAGAGGTTGAGGAGAAATTTTCATCTAGACCGAGTAGATAATTTGTATTGACCAAGTAGATAGCTGATGTGTTAATTTAATAAATATTTACATTTTTTTAAGTTCACTTGAGTTTATCAAGTGTGCGTTACTCTTAGATTCAGGATGTGCGACTTCAATTTCCAATTCCCGGCTTGGGACTGATTTTTTCTCTTAAAAGTAGGAGCTCAGAACTGAAGTTGGAGACCTTTGTGACTTGGGAGCTGAAACATAGGCTAACATTTGCTTTAGAGGCAATTTTACCCAAGGGTAACAGTAAGAACTGATGGTGATCTCCGGGTTCAATTCGTCGTAAAGAGAGTACCGGTTCCCAAAAATCATACCTTTCGTCTCTAATTTCGCAGTTTCGGCATTCATGCCTAAGTATATTCAAAGAAATAAGCTGTGGGATACCCAGCCTATCTTACAATTGCCTTTGATTCCGATTGAACTTCAACTTTTTTCAATGGAGGGCAAATTTTACATTTTAGCCTATCTTTCAACCTGACTCACATGACCTTTGCATTGGTACTGACCTTTGACCTCATCAACATATGGGATCCCATGTTGCACCAATGACACCAGTTTGGTTCCAATTGAACTTCACCTTTCAAATTGACGTCAATTTAAAAAAAACATATCACACAGCAAAAAACTTAAAGGCTGCTCAGAGATTTACCGAGAAGGGGCGCACGCAATTTCAAACAAATTGTGTTTTTTGCATGTACATAATGCTGTCCATATCTAATCCACTGTGTGAACTAAGCTAGCTCAAATCAAGTCCTTCATATAGAAAATCACAAACTTTGTTAGAAATTTCCGCGATCCGGAATTTTGTATGTACACAATCCTATGGCACTGTTATATTACAAATAGATGTTTACTGCATGGACGAAAACTACCAGTCATCTCAAACTTTGGATTGGGCAGTTTAGGAACTTCCTTAGTCTATTGACTATTTTTAATAAATACAAAACAATTTATATTCAAAATCTCTGAGTCAGCACTTGTTTAAATTTTAGTGGACCACATACACACACCTACAGTGTACCAGCACAATGAAACTTGTTAAGTGGCCCTTGCCAGCTATCTGGTCGGCACAAAATGAATTTCTGAGGGTACTATTTGTTGTTAGTCTGGTTGTACAATTGTACACAAATATGATTTTATACAAAGGTACAAAGTTTTGGTCCGGCCCAACAACAATTGCTATGCCAAAAAGTTCATTTTGGAAACAAACACTGCCTTGCGGATTTTATTTAAATACTCACCCTGTTCGCGCAACTCTCACCTCTTTGGTGCATGGAAATATCCTTCAAAGGAGTCAGCAAAACGTTGCAATGCCTGTGATCGCATACCCTCATATTGCCAGATAGCAGCACCACTAAAACTACAGGCTGTGAACTAAACACAAACACACTCAGATTAGATCACTTCTTGATAAGGCATGCTCCTGTGAAGACCATTGAGCATTTGTCTACGCTTCATGAGAAAAAATGTAAATATTATGAAGTTGTCATAAATGTTGGTATATGATGGAAATTGGACAAAGGAAAATAAGCTGGAAGCATAGACAGAGTCTGTAGACCAATAAACTGTAAATGCCATTCTTGATGAGGCAAAACGGATTACAACAGATGCAAACATAATGGTGCTGACACCAATATCAGTGTTTAAAAACTGTGAATACACTGTTGAATAAGAATCAAAAATCCTACCTGCTCGTATAATTTGCTAGTAAATTGCCAATGACAATGAATACTAGCTCATTTTTTGCTAGTTAAAGTGTCTAAGATAGATCGATGCTATTGAATCTGAGCTGGTAACCTATCACATTTGATGGTAATGACTTATCATACCCTATAACTTCAAATTTTACTCGTTTGCAAACGACACCAATGAAGCTAATCAGTGAAGAACTCATATAGCTACCAAAACCGATTCTCTGATCAGATTCCAACTTGGTTCATTAAAAACAAAAGGCACACATGTTTATCCCACTGTAACTGCTATTGTCAACCTTTCTTCAAATCAGTACTGTACTTTCCCAGACCAGGACCGAGCATATTCAACAATTATAAATGATCCTAAAAAATACAGCGTTCAAGGAACGCATGGTTGTCTGCTATCGTGGTTTGTGAATGAGGCAAGGTCACATGAGGTCAACAATACATGGGACCCTATGCACACACCAAGCAATTTTATAAATCTGACTTTGGTCACACAGGTCAATAGGCAAAACCATTTTGAAAAACTACTCAAGGGCCTTTGTATCTATGTGTCATGAAAATCGATCAATATGTGGATACACTAATTCTGGCCATTTTTGTGAAATGACCTCTAATGACCTCTAGATGACCTCTGACCCCACTGGTGAGAAGGGTAAAAGTAGGGTGCTACCCAAGGACCATTAGAAGCAAGTGGAATAAAAATGTGTGTATATATACATGTATGTGGAAACAGCAGGCAATTATGTTTAGGGTTAACATTTTGCCCTTTCGCAGACGACACAAAAACAGAATCTTAGTGCTAATGAAAACATAAAGGCCAAAATCTGATTTTTGATGATTTTTTTATTTTCTGATTTAGCAAATCACTGATAGTGCCTTTAATGTAGTGTGATTATGGAATTTCTAATTGCTCCCACCCATTGCGTAGAATGTGCAGGTATATACAATGGGTGCCCAGCGCCTCATGGTTTGGAGAGTCATGTAAAGCTGTTGGTCTTGTGTGTCAGAGAAGTCAATCGTGAGCATGTAAAGCTGCAGACCTCATCCAAAAGAGTAGGGGATCATTCCGGGTCTGTTACCTGCACTCATTACTCTATAATTTGTCTTGTCTGAAGTATGAAGTAGCGACGCACGCGTATACCCAGTGCCGCCTTTCAGTTGCAATGTGCTTGTACTTTGACCACACACGTGCTGAAAGTTGGTTCAATGTATACGCCTGTGTTGCTACTTTGTACTTTGAGCTGGACAGAGAATAGGTACCACAGTCCCTTCCAACCCGCAATAGGCCAGCGTGGAAGGGTAGGCCTTAATCATGCATGGAAACATGTTGAGGCTTCTTTAGTGGACTGACATAGCTGACACTAAGTAAGTACCATATGACTGAAATGCAGATTAATAAATCCCACCAAGAGCATAATTAGTAAAATAAGCAAATGCATGCTGGATAAAATAAACAATCAGATTAGATCCGTAACAAATGTTAACCAACTGATGGAGAAACATCTAGGCAGTCCTGCAATGGTTCAGTGATCTAGAAGGGAAAAGCCTATCTAATCAGATCGAGAACTCTTCAACCCGCTTCCTTACACCAAGTTACATCATTATACGCCTTACGGAACTCTAGATATTAACTCTTGTACGCAAGCTTTTTTTCTTAAATTATGCAAATTAGACACTTAATTAACATATTTTATGCCCAAAATGCCACTTTGACCCAATTATGATTCACACAAAAGATGTATGGCATAGTAGTCTTTCATGTAGCAAAGGAAATTTGCCTATCTGATGTGCCGTTTCAGAGATACAGCAATAATGCATATTTAATTAGCTCATTTGCATACCTAAGCCGCAAATATCATGTACTTTCAAATTGCAAAAAAGATGCGTGCCATGATAGGCTTTCATGCAGCGAAGGAATTTTGCATATCCGATGTACCGTTTCAAAATTATAGCAATTACGCTGATTTGTGCATATTAATTAGCTCATTTGCATACTTAATTTGCCTGAAATAATTCATATGACAACCAGTGCAAAAATTGTATTGGAAGAATTGCATTGTGGGAAGAACACTTTTGACCCCCCTGAGAGGGAAAATTTCCAAGACTGGGAAATTTGCCCCCTCAGAGCGGGCAGGCCCATTACGCCACTGGCTGATGGGCCTATTAATAACATGCTAGAGAAAAAAATCAATTACTCATGATGATGTGTTAGCTTTTGTCAGGAAATGCTCGGGTACCCAATGTGACCGTATGAGACACCTCATAAAAATCTTCCTATCATTTGGGCTGAAAATTATGGTTAAAAACAAACCTAAAGAAAGTTGACTTCCTAGACATTAGCAAGGACTTAAGCACAAGTATACATAGGCCTTTCAGAAAACCGAATGACCAACCAGTGTCACAGTATGTAAATTAAAAATCAAACCACCCAAGTCAATCATTAAACACATCCAAGCCTCAGTCAAAAAGAGAATCTCTGCACTGCACTCAAATCAAGAGGTTTTGATAACTCACCTAAACTGTACATTCTTAAACATCTGTGAAAATGTAAGCAATTTCATTGGTTGATGCCCGGGTTTAATTCGTTTAATTGAACCCAGGTAGTACGCGCTGCGTATTGAAGTTATTTTTAGGTTGAAGTGCTCGCGTCATACCGCGTTTTGCTACTTTCGCGCGCGCCTGCCTATGTTGCGTCTCGTTGCGTATGATCGTTGCGGGGGTGCACCCCCCCAAATTCCACAAAAGCGGCAAAAAGTCCACTTTTTGCTGATTTTTTTGATAAAAAGGTCCAAATTTTAGAGAAATTTTAACAAGAAAGTCCACTTTTTGGTGATTAAATGTTCAAAAGTCCAAAAAGAGGACGTTTTTGGGGGGGTTAGGTCATTTTTTAGCAAAAAAGGTCCACTTTTTCGAAAAAAAGGTCCACTTTTTCGAAAAAAAGGTCCACTTTTTCGAAGTCCCGCACCCCCCAAAATAAATCCTGCGTACGGCCCTGGTCACTAAAGAAACAAATTGTCTGGCACAATCAAGGTCCAGTTTCTTTGAATTTTTTGCTCTGCATTTGTTTCAATTCAGTTTGAAAACAGTAAAATACACAGTATCAAGGTTTGGTGATGCTATATTTTTTTCCAAAATGGTTGCCAATCTGTTGCTTAATAACACAATTTTCATTTATTACAGGGGGCAAATTGATAGTTTGATTTTAAAATGCATCATGCTCTTCAAAGTTTGAACTTACCACACATGCAAACCCAAATGGTTTGATAAGTCTACTCAGGGGTATATGGCCAGCGAATTCTGGTTCAACTTCAAGATTTTCCAGACATGTTTATCACTTTGTGACTTTGAGGGCGGTTTCACTGTTTTCCTACTGCTTCCTCGAATTTCTTTCTTGTTTCCAGTTGGTCTTGAAATGTCTTGCCCCTTGTTTGCCATGATATGCTATGGGAAAAGAATAAATAATAATAATAGAAACAAGACGGTTCTCCTCGAACCACAAAGGTCCCCCGCCCGATGCAGTAGTAAATGGAGTGAAATATATTTTTTAAGATCACATAACACAGGGAGAATTGTGATGGAAAATGGTCTCAAACCACTGAGGCTCTGCCATAGCATTTGCGATTTGATGCAATGTTTGACTACATGACCACACACTATTTATAGTTATTTGACCTGGATGACCCTACTTGACCATTGAAAATGACCTTTGCATTTTCGGTTTAGAATGTCGACCACATCCACAATTTGCATCATCCTACCACATATATAGACATTTGACCTTGGATTGTCCCACATGACCTTTAACTGACCTTCAAATTTTTTTGCATGAAATGCGACCACCCACCAAGTTTCATCATACTACCACAAGTGACAAGGGTTATATCAAGGTTTATCCCATTTGACCTTGGAATGACCCTGTATGACCTTGAAAGACCTTCAAATTGTTTGGCCTGAATGTTGACCACACCCACCAAGTTTCATTCACATCCTGCCACAATTGACAAACGGGTTATACACCGATTCAAATCCCATTTTTAGAACCGCATTTGACCTTGACCCATGCCACATACCTCACCGTCGACTCATCCACCGACTACTTGGTGACATCCATGGTGCGAAGCCAAGGCACCCTACTTGCTTAGATTCAAAAATTTCGTGTTTAAATCCCATAAAATCCTATTTTTGACCAATTTGACCCTATTTTTGACCAATTTGAACCTTTGACCCATGCAACCTACCCCACCTCCGAACTCTCCACCCGCCTAATTGGGTGACATGGACCCCATACTTGCTTAGATTCAAAAGCTATTGTCGTTTATACAAGGCTTATAAATATACCCTATTTTTGACCATATTGACCTTGAACCTATGTTTTACAATGACCCCTTGCATCCCAGCCACTGCCTACTTGAGATGCATTTATGGTTGAAAATGACACCACACTTGATTAGATCCAGAGATCACGTTTGGACGCACACAGGACGCAGGCATTTTCCTATAGTCCCCCTTTGCCAACTCAAGTTTGCGGAGACTAAAGATGGCGGGGGACCAATAAGGTAATCATAATAATAAATATTAAACAATAAACAAATACACCAATAAAATAAAAAACAAACAAACAAAAAAGGAAAGAATGAAGGAACTGGAAAAGAGAGAGAGAGAAAAACTATTCATGCCTGAGACATAACAACAAGATGGCCTAATTAGGGATGTTGAACCCCCCTTTACCTTTGATCCCTGTAACTTGAACGCATATGTCACAAAGTCATTCAATGTTATTTGACTGTTAACAATGTTACAAGGAATTACCTTGAGTTCACTCATCCAATCATGTCACATGGAGTTAACCCTTTTTCACTTTTATAACTTTCCAAAACTGTGACAACCCAAAGAACCCTGTTGTAACACGCACTCTGCTATGTAATTGTAAGGAACCGCATTAAAACTAATTTCACAATTTTTGGTTTTCACACACCAGAAACGACCCTCTTAAGACTTTGACTCCTTATCCCTGAACACCCTATATGAAGGCATGGTGTCCAGTGGTTCCCCTGAAAATTTTGTTAATAATGGCATATCCTGCAGAAGATATTTTTGGTAGACATTCATATAGAAGTCCCATGTATGCATATTAGGTATTGCCATTCATGCCGCCAGCTCTACTGCACAATGTCATAGAGCGCGCATGACAGAATCAATTGAAATATCTCATTTTCATCCATGGGACTTCTATATGACAACTTTACCATATTTTTACAATTATATTTGACCCCTGTGGCCTGGTCAAAGGACAAATGGGGTCAAAGTTGTATGTCACCTGTGGGCACGGTCTAAGCATTAACTGTGGTCCAGTCTGGTCACAATACACCAAACCATGACTGAGCTAGAGGCAGTTAAATTCTTGCCAGAAAGAAAAAAAGAACAAACATGGGTAACAGCTTAATACATTTTGGGTACATACTTAATACAAATTTTTTCATATGTTAACTAAATCCATCATACTTTCATGCAAAATGTACAATATATGTGTTTGCAGCTCGTTATTATATACTTTGACTTTTTATTCTGGGACAACGCGTATGCACAGAGAGCTTGATAGAAGCGACATGCATTCAGTACACACGATTGCGCCCAACTTTCGTGTGAGTGACCATTCATGTTGCTCTATACTTTTGTCATCAGGGCTGCATAGAGACACTGCTGTTGAAAGAATACGCACGTATGCGGTGTTTTGGTCATTATTCCCAATTTGTAAAAAATTAGATTGTAGGTGAGTAGGATTGTGTTAAATGGGGCCTATCAAGTGATTGCACAGGTTATTCACACACAGGAGCATGCTTTTGGTCAGATTTGAGAGCACACTGCCAATGTGTTGCCTTGAATTAGCAATTAGCTGCCTATTGTATGAAAGCAATGTGCCTGTGCCAGTGGAATTGGCATTAAAGGGGCTTTAGTGGTCCACACCTCGTCTCCCAACGTACCCTCAAAAAGTTGAGATTTTTTATATCATCTGAAACGTTAAGCCTTAGTAAGCCATGTGTACCTATCTCAGTTCAAATTGGTGCGTATCCGTAATAAATTCGCAATTTTTTGTATTTTCCTGTCCCATAAACGGACCTAAATTACAGCACAGTGGCCTATGGGACCCATGGGAAAACAAGCAATTATTCATAACACAAAACTCTGCAGCCGGAATAAAACTCAAATTTTGTGAATAAGCTTTTCTCAATCCCCGGCATAGCTAGTGACTCATGAATAAAACAGAGGAGGTGCTGGAATACAAATGCACCTTTAATATTGTTATTTTTAACTTTTTCAATTTTTTGCCTGAATTCAGGTTTTTTCATGTCCTGCTAGAAATTAAACAAACCCACCCTCCGAACTTTTTCAAATATCTAGCTAGCTAGAAAATACTGGATGAGGGTGTGCATTTTATTGTGTCCTAATGTTGTTTCATGTACAGATTCTGTTGACGTGGATTCAGTAAGACGTTATCTCACATTAATGGCAAAAATGTCACATTTTCTATATCGTCCTTTCACAAATTAGCAAAGTGATTTACATTTATTCCAGTTGCCCTACAATGCCGGCTAAATGCCCCATGCATACTCATCCCTTTGGGCAGCCTCAATGAACTATATTCCTTTTTGCACCTGGGTGGAGGGGAGGGCAGCGAGGTAAAGTGCCTTGCCCACAGGTTGCACAACACATCATTTGGCCTCAGCGGGTCTCGAACCCATGCCCTTTGGGTCAATGAGTCGGTCATTGTGTCACGGACCGCCAAAGCCGATGGTAGATGGGGACACCCTCCATTTCTATTTCCTCATCAAACCCAGATATACCAGACTTATTTCTCATCCCGCCAAGACCGGGATTCGAACCCGGGACCCCCGGTGCCCAAGTCGAGCGCTCAGTTATAGAGCTCCAAGAGGAGTCCCCGCAGGTCTATTGACACGAACGAAACTTATACCTCGTGAACTTTCATTCTGGACCACTTGTGCCATAACAGGACCTTGATACTCACCCTTATCCTGCATTTTAGACACACACTTCTGTACATAAGTTTACATTGTTTCCACTTCTTGAACATAAAATTCAGAGACTGTCATATCTGAAAAAAACACCAAATACAATGAAGTTCCAGCCAGTTCATAAGAATGAATGCATTATACAAGTTGGTGTTGATGTACAATATACAACATTAATTTTTCAGCTCTTAATGCAGTAGGTGTTGAGCAAGTACTAAATCTCAATTGCCTCTTGACCCCAAGGCCTGTGTCATATGGTCGACACCCATATAGTTGGTGGCATTTACATTTATCCTCCTCTTCTATGTTCAACAAGCTGCGTGCAAGTCAATGGGTATTCATTGTTTTTTAAGTTTTAGGGCTCATTTCAAAGCTCTGTTATTCTACTTCTAACTTTGTATTACATTTGAACATCACATTTGTTTAATTATCAAAAAATTCACAAATATTAACGAAGGTAAATCTGGTGGAGTGGTGGTGGAGGAATGGCGGTGGAGGATTAGTACAAATACAAAAATCAATGGGGAAAAGGAAATTATTGTCTGACCACCCCCCCTATTGCAATATGTGCTAATATAATAAAGAATGTGCTTTCCTGGTGCCATGCTTGTAATTCTGAAGCAAAATTAAAATTTAATTGTACTTTACATGGCAATTAATACCAGAATAATGATTAGGTTGATAAAGGTCACTACCGCTCATGTTCGTGTCTTACGGAAAAGTACAAAAAAGAAGGATTTATAGAGTGTCCAATTAATTGTAAATAAATGCAACTTGAATAAACATGTGCCCTGTAATCTTACAAAGTCTATTATATACAAAATGGTAATTAATAAATTGGGTTAATTGGGTTTAAGTAATTAAAAGTAATAAAACCTTTAACACTATTGGGTGCTACACAGCAATACAATTGATTTATAACATTGTACATTGCCCCAGTTTATGAGACAAATTATAGTTATAATGCTTAAGTACTGATCACAGAGTATCCTCCACTCTCCTTCATATGTTAATTGTGCTGTCACATGTTGAAATGACTACATTATCTGTATCAATATCAATTTAGACACCCTGTATGTATCCCCCCCAAACTGTTATTTAAAAGTAAACCAAAGCTGTAACACTTGAAGGACATTAGAATTGATTTGGGCTTATTCATAAAGTCCAACTAAGACATCTTTGGACATGTAGTATTTTAACCACACTAACCTATACTTTTTAAAATGGACTACTGTTAACATTATTATGGCATACCAACTTAATTGGGTGTCCCAAGACATAGGTAGCTTACCTTTGTCACAGTTTCATAAAAATATTCAATTTGATTACATGCCTTAAATTAAAAAAAAAATATTTTTGTGCACCCTGTTCCGGCCTCAAGGAAGGACTAGGACACGACAAATGAGGACACAAGAGGAGACGGTGTACTGTGGATTTACGGCATCTTGTTGACAAGACAATCGGTTACTTACGCATGCTCAGATAATAGTACTAACTTGTATACAGGGTGATCCAGGATCCGTAACATCTCCCTTCTTTTAAAAAAAGTAAAATCTTAACAAATAAGTTATTTATCAGCTGCTCCCTTACAATATAACTATGAGCAGACAGTCTGTTCAATGATTAAGGTACAAACACAAAGTTGTAAGTTCCAACTTCCAAGAGTGTGTGACAGTATCAATAAAAACGGTTTTTACCAAAAACATTGGAAGTCTTGTCAGTTCTCTTTGTAACATGAGTCTTAGCAGATTGGTATCATAAAATCATGTAGCACTCTCACTAAGATTTGTCTTTCAAACTGTACTAGTTTAAAAACTAATTAGCCTGATAAGAATCAGCAGTACGACGATACTGATTCTGTTTACATGCAAGAACCTAAGGGATTATTATGCCCACTACAATGAGTTCAAGCAGTGTACAGTTTTGTTGGTGTTTTGCCAATTACACTTTTACATTCCACATCCAGTTGAAAAAATAGAGAAAGTTGTCAAAGATGATGATCCTCCTATCACAATCAGGCAAATTCCCACGTTGGGCACAACTTTTTATACTGGCTCTGTATTGACAATCACTGATATTATGAGCATACTCAATGCTATGCTATGAGCCAGCTTGTGATGTTAATGCATTTTCATGTAATCTTTGTTGACTAAATTAGTGGTGCATTTGTCTGTGTAAATTGGACAATTTGTGTGGATACAATTTGCCCCATGTTAGCAAAATGAGTGAAATGAATTATATTCGATTATCTGTGAAAACCAAATAAGACATTTTTAGTCTGAAAATCATGGGTCAGGAGTATAATTTCCAAAACACTCTATAAGTGTTAGCTTCAAATTTTTTTTACATTCTGCACAGTAATAGATGGCTGGAAACAGTACGTTATAACTAAAAATAGACTCACTTCTCTTGAACTTCTGAGGGACTTTTTTCACTCCATCATGAAAAATAAAAACAAAAAATTAGCTAAGTTTCTATGTCATTTCAAAGTCTCTGTATGTTGCTGGTTGCTGAATGTTTGATCTTGGTTCTGGTAGAATTAGTGTTGCGGTTTTGATGACGGCACACTTGCTGTAGAATTTGTCTTAGTGCTGCAGGAGGTCTGACGTGTTGGACTTTTCACACGCGTGCATTGGAGTCTTGCTTGATGACTTTACTGGTGATTTTTCTGTTGACTTTTCTGTAGACTTGGTTAAAGAACTTGCGTGTGGACTTGGGTGTAGACTGCGTGGAGACTTGGCAAAGACTTGCTGTAGGCTTTGTGGTACTGGGATCTTGTAGTCTCGGGGGAGACTGATGGTTCAGTAAGGGGGTTTTCTACATTTGGTGATCTCATGCAGAACTCCACACTTGTGTTCTAGGAACTTTCTGTTTGGACCGTATTTATGGACCGTCTTCAGTCTGAACCAGGTATGATCGGGGACCGACCTCTGCAAACACTAATTGCTTGCTTCCAGGTTGCTTTGGCTGATCCGGTTGGATCCGCACAGTTTCACCAATGTCAATTTCAGCAAGGTCTTTGGCTGTTATGTAGTATTTTGCTTTCGCCTTCTGCTTTCTGGCCTTAATGTCTCTGGGACTACACCATACTTAGGTTGTAAAGAGTTCGGCTGTACGGCCAGTCGTGTGCGGGTCCTTCTCGACATTAGCATCTGAACCGGGCTTTTCCCTTCTGGCTTAGGTGTATTCCTCCAGTCCAGAATTGTCAGGTGGATATCGCGATGATCTTTGTGTGCTTTCTTGATGAGCTTCTTTGCTATTTTTACTGCGGACTCTGCCTTGCCATTAGCTGACTATGCCTAGGGGAGCTTGTCTTGGTGTTCTATGTCCAATCTCTAGCAAACTTCTCATATTCTTCAGCAACAATGAGGTCCATGTCGGTGACAACTTTTGGGGGATCCGTGTCTGGAAAATTGACTGCTTGTGAATTAGTCACGGTCTTGGCTGTTGTGTCTCCTAGTTTATCTATCTCCCAATAGTCAGAGTAAAAAAATCTACAGTTATGAGATAGTCTTTGTTGTTGCAGTGGAAGAGATCCTGGGAACAATTCTGCCACGGCCTGTCTGGTATCTCCCACGACATCATGCTTTACCTTTTGCTGCTTTTGGGGCGGGGGATTGAATAGAGTTGCATATGCTACAGTTGGTGACAATCTCTTCTATCTGTGAGCCCATTCCTGGCAAGAATAGCTGTCATTTCTCTTCTGATACTAGCTTGCACTCCTTGATGGCTGCTGTGCGTTTTCTTCAGCATCAAGTGGTTGCGTGGACTTGGGTACTATGATTCTCTGTCCTTCTAAACATGATACCATTTTGCATGGTTATTTCTTCTCTGTAGTTGTAGTACTGTCTGATTGATTCTGGCCAGCCATGTGCCCATCAAGCATAAAACTCATCAAACAGAGTCTGCTTTTGTGGCATGCTGTAGTTGATGTTGTGTTGATGTGGTGACATTCACATAATCTAGTGCGTTTAGGGTGATCAAGTCATCAAAGATGGGGGTTGATGCTTTCTTCTCGTCAAGTAGGTCTGCTGAGACAGTCAGCAATCAGCATGTCTTTGCCGGGATGTGTTGTACTTGTAGCTCATATTTCTGGAGACGCAGTAGCATTCGTTGCAGTTCTTGGGAGCTTTGTGTATGGGCTTCTGGAAAATTGGAATCCCAAGGGTTTGTAATCTGTGTGGACTGTGATTTTGTCCCTTCCATAGATGAATTGGTCAAATTTCTCAAAAGCGAAGATGAACAGACAAAATTCTTTCGATTTGCGCATAGTTTCTTCGGTGATGGTCAGTGCTTGTGATGCAAAGCATTAATGGTTGTCCATTCTGCATCAATGTGGCTCCGAGTCCTTTTTCTGACGCATCGCACTGTATGGTGACCTCGACAGATCAAGTACTTCAATATGGGGCACTGGTCAGCATGTCTTGATGAGTTTGGAAGGACTCTAATGGTGATAAAGCCATTCATAATGGGCATCAGTATCTGTGAGTCTTCTCAGTGGACCTCAGTCACTTTGGATAGGCTGGGAAGGAATTTGGAGAGGTAAGTTACACATCGATCAGACGTGTACACCTTTCTTGTTCTCTGGGGGCGCGGCATCTCTATTATTGCTTGGACTTTTTCCGGGTCTGGCTGTAGTCCCTCTGCAGTAATGACACTGGACATGTATGGAAACACTCTTCAGGCGTCGTCTGGGCTTTCTTTCTGTGATCTTCAGGTTGATTCTCCGTGCCTTCTCTAAGAACATGATTAAGTTCCTATCATGGTCAGCCTCGGCTTCTTCGTTGTAGTCCGCTTCCGAGATCAGATAATCGTCAGCGATTACCTCTTCACCGGGAAGATCTGTCTCCAATTTCATGTTGTCTGCGTTGAAATTCTTCTGGAGCTGTACAAATTCCGAAGGGCATTCTCACCAACGGTAACACCCAAATGGTGATCCAAAGGTAGTTAGGTAGCGGCTTCTCTGTGGAGTTTGATTGCCAAAAGCCATCCCTGGCATCAAGCACACTAAAGATTCTTGCCTGTTGCAGCTTGGGGAGAACATCCTCTATAGTTAGCATCAGATAGTTGTTTCTCAAGCCTTGATTTAGGGCTTAGGATCAATGCAGACTTCAATTATTTGGTTCTTCCACTCCAATAGATACTCAACCAATCTGTTGGGTCTGTGACTTTGGCTATTATTTGCTTTGCTCCAGGTCTTGTAACTTCTGTTTAAGTTCTTGTTTTATGGCAACTGCCACTCTTCTGGGTTGATTTTTTCACAGTGGCACCGACTGTCCAATTTGAATATGTATTCTCCCGGCAAGCAGCCAAGTCACTCGAAGAATCTGTGTATCTGTCCAGGATATCTTCTGAACTTCCGTGGTGCTTACTGGGTTGAAAACTGATGGTGGTTCTTACATTGATTTGAATCAACCATCTTCAAAAGCAGACTTTCTAGACAATAATGGCATTTGAAGTCGTTCTAAATCTTGAAATGAAGATCAAGCTTTCTTTTCATTGGGACTTGAAGGTGAGAGTCTCTCCCCTTTGCTTCTTAGACCTCATCATTATATAGCGTCAATTGGTTCTGGGTATCATCTGTGGACGGCCAGTTGTTGCAATTGACAAAGAGCTTGTAGAAGGCATTTATGCTGGCCTCCCGTGTCAACCTCACAATTAAAATGGTTCCACCATTAAATCTTCAATGGCACTGTGGATTTGCAGTTCATATCGATCCCCAATTGTTTCATTGGTAACAGTCTTCTCATCAGATCTTCAGAAACTCAGTATTTATCTCATCTGGACTCTCTAGTTGGCGTCCTCCACCATTATTCATGGGTAATATGCATACAATTGTGAAATGATTTTTCTTCGCATTGTTGGCACTTTCCCAAAGACTGGCATTTCTTCTTTTAGTATTTCATGATTTCCACCACAATAGTTTTTTTTTTTTTTTTTTTTTTTTTTTTTTAATTTTAACAACTTCCTTTTTTCTTCTCTTTGGGTGGTTCATGTGCGTGGCTGTCTGCGGCAGTTTCGTGTTTTCTCTGAATTTCTTGGGGTGGTAGATTTTGTTGCATAAAAACACTTTCATTCTGTGTGGTCATAGCTTGCATCTGATGTTTAGTAGATCCATAATCTTCAGGGCTTCTGTAGCTGATTCAAGGAGCAAAATTCTTTCTGCCTAAATAGTCGAGCTCTTGCTTCATGGTCCTTGACCCCAACACAAGCATATCTCAATCATGTCTTCTTTCACATCTTCAAATTGACATGGTGTAGCTAGATGGCGAAGGTGGTCCAGGAATGCTCAACGTCTGATTTGGTGATGTTCCGCTAAATAAAACTGATAGCGTCAAATAGTATATTGTGTTTCTGCAGAAGTTGATCATCCAGAGCTGTTAAAATCTCTTTGGGATCTTTGAGTTTGTCTTCGTCAACTTTAGTCCTCTTAATATTTTCTGCACCACTTCCATTACTGTCTTTAATGTTGCACTTGAATGTTTTTCTCTTTAGAATCTTAGGAGCTATGATATAGTCTTTATATGCTTCCTTAAATTCTTTCCAGGTCATCTCAGGTACCCTTTTAGAACAATTCATAGGGTTGGGAGGGTGTTAATTGCAGCTCAGCCATAATTCGCGGGTTTCTTGCTTCGCGATTATTTTCACTCACGGCTTTCGATTGGTGGCAATCAACTATTATGTGCGGATAAAAGCATAGCTAGCGAGCAGATCGGGAGCAACGCCAGCAGTACAAGCTGAATATATTATGATCTTGTGGGTCCTCCCCCCGAGCCATCCAAAATGCATTCCCCCGTCCCTCCGCCGTTCATTTTTCTCATAGTTTTACCCTTACTCCATACCCCCCCCACTCCACAATTACCATTTTTACTACCATTAGTGTCGAACGATAACTTGAAACCCCCAGGATATATACCTCATCCCTGTTAATTAGTTTTGGGTCTTTACGTTACCTTTTTGGTTCGTCCTTGTACGGATCCTTTCTCAAAGCATAGCCAATCTGTACCATGTCGGCCTCAAGGATGGGGACTAGGACACGACAAATGAGGACACAGAGGAGACGTGTGTACTGTGGATTTACGGCATGTTGTTGACGAGACAATCGTTACTACGCATGCTCAGATCAATAGTATCTAACTTGTATTACAGGGGTGATCAAGATCCCGTGATAACAACCCTGTATTTCCATTGGGCTCATCAAAACATAATTATAATATTTTATCAAAGTTTAGTGTTACCCTTGAATAATAGTAGGGTAAAGTCGCCTATTTTCGGTCACTTCCTATTTTCGGTCACTTCGGCATTAACCGACCGTTCCTCAGCTGAATGCTGACGTCACAAAATTTCATCGGTTTGATTTTTCGCCGTATCGTTTGCGTACATCATTGGGCCGACGTCGGGCGCAAGGTAGTGAAAAAAATCGTCTGATAATCTCAAAATTAATAATACCAATAACGATACAACAATCCAGATAAGCAAAATTAGCTATTGACCGCAAGGTAGCGTGTTAAATTTATATGGTTAGGGGATATGTGCAACCGTTTCTTGAGTTGTATTTTGTAAGTCGGTGACCCACATACATGCAGATGAGAATGTATGATGTGAATACAACTATCAATCAACAATGGTCCTAGGGGAAACGGGTGTCCGGAAAATAGGCTGGGGACGATTCCCAAATACTCCTATTTTCGGTCAGAGCGCCCTCTACATATAATATTCAGTCTTATGAACCCACCCTGTGTTGTATTTTTTTTTTTATCTATTAAGTAGTGAGTGGGGGATGTACAAATACAAAGATTATTCAAAAACACAATTAGGCCCTAGGGATGGGCGGTAATTCAGTTTCCCCAAGTATTTAACCAC